>PVHX01010802.1:0-67996 GCA_004024805.1 Geosciurus inauris | reverse complement strand
CCCTAAAGACTTAAAAACAGCACACTACAATAAAGCAGCCACTTCAATGTTTATAGCAGCACAATTCACAATTGCAAAACTGTGGAAGCAACCCAGATGTCCTTCAATAGATGAATGGATAAAGAAACTGTGGTACATATACACAATGGAATATTATTCAGCAATAAAAGAGAATAAAATTATGGCATTTGCAGGCAAAAGGATGGAACTGGAAAGCAATGCTAAGTGAAGGAAGCCAATCCCAAAAAACCAAATGCCGAATGGTCTCTCTGATTAGTGGATGCTGATGAATAGGGGAGGTGGGAATGGGAAACATAAGAGAAATAGAGAAACACTGGACACGACATGAGGGAGGCGGGGGGCAGGAAAGGGGAATGGGTATAGTAAAGATGGTTGATAAAAAATATATATAAATATATATATATATACTGTTCATTGAAAGTGCATATAAAGATGTTTAATGTGAAGAATGTAATCTGCTTATAATTTTGTGCAGTTAGAAAAATTATTATTGTAACAATTTGTTTTCTATTTGCCTCAACAAATGTTTTCAGTGAATAGTGTGTACAGCTTCTGAAAATTTGTTTTTTTCTGTTGTGTTTGATAACATGTATTAAAATGCAACTTTTGAGAAAAAAAAAAAGAGCAAGTAACAGGCGTATAAATGAACATTTTCCAAATGAATGTGAATAAATTCAGTTATTACAAAAAAAAATTAAAGGACATTTAATTCAAGTACTTCAAAACTACCTCAGTGTTTCTAGCAATATAAAAATATATTTTTTCTTACTTTTTTAGGTTTTATTTTAGTATGGTATTTCCTCCATTTGCCACTTAACTTTACATATGTAGTTATTTTAACTCACACAGCTACTAATGGTATAATTTCTTTTACTCTAATAAGAGGAGATTTGGTATGAATTCTTGGATTCCAGATTCTTTCCCTCTCAATTTTAGTAGTTCCAGAATTTTCAGTAACTATCAGCTATCATTTTAAAATATATGGCAGGCAGAATAATGGTGCTCCAAAGTATGTCTTACACACCAATATCTGGAACCTGTGAACATGTTACTTTACATGAAGAAGTGTATTTTCAAATGTGATTAAGAGTATAGAGATTGCAACAGAAAAATTACCCTGGATCATTCACGTGGTTTCAATATAATTGCATACATTCTTAAAACTGAGGAACATTCCTGGTTGAGCAAGAGGAATGAGAAAAGAAAAGAAGGCATAGAGATTTGAAATGTGACAGTAATTTGATATTGCTAGCTTTGAACATGGAAGAAGACCATGAGTCAATGAATGCAGTAACTTCTAGATCCTTGAAAGGCCCTTAGTCAACAACCAGTATGAAAACAATGACATTGGTCTTACAACCTCTGAGAGCTGAATTCTGTGATTTATCCCTTTAATCTCTGACTGCTTTCCTGGAGTCTCTAAAAGCAAACAAAGCCTACAGACATCTTAGTTTTAGCTTGGTAGTCTTCAGTACTTCTGAGCTACTGATTTGTCACGTCACTAAGTACATGGTAGTTTTTAATGACAGCAAAAGAAAACTAATTCAGGAAATATTGATAATGAATTTTTTGTATTCCAAGACTGTTAGAACCTTGTGAATGAGTGAAATGAGAATTTGGAACATCAGGTGCATTTCTTAAAGCTATTGCTGTTGTTTCATCTCCTAGAGTTTTCTGATGATGTATTTGAATGAATGACTGCTCAATTGTGTGTTTAAAGGAGCCAAGGATCTGTTCATTCCGCGTGCTCTGAAAAATGCAAATTTTTGCAATTTTTGTTATGTAAAGTATATTTTAAACTCATTCTTGGTGACTAAGTTGATGGTAGACTGTAGCATATACTCAGTATCCAACAACAATGAATATAAGGTAGTGGCACAGGTTCTGGCTGAAACAATATTTCTTATTTTTAATATTCAAAATTAATGGAAGTGGGTTCATTTTTAATAAGTACAATGAATACTTTAATAATGCATTATTTTAATGTCTATTGTAAAACTGCACAAATAACATGATTTGCAAGGAAAAAGAAAAAAGAAGAAATTTCAAATTTAGTACTCCATTTTCCATTTTGTAACATTAAAACTTAAAAAGGAAGTTAACAGTTAATCAACACAAATTTAGTGCCTATCATTTTAAGTCTGTCTAGGCAGTTATTTTAATGACTGTCATTATCACAATATCTCTGTCAATATGAGATCTGTAACAGGCAATACAACTCTCTCTTAATGTGATGCTTCAAAGAGTGAATGCCTATATAAATTTCAACTTGGGATGAAATCCATTTAAACGGTGGCTTACAGCATTTAATAATCTGTTTCTTTTGTATTTAACAGGTACTAAAAATAACCATTCTTACAAAAGGTCATTTATTTCTGGCTCCATATATTTTATTTCTTGTCAAGGTATCTAGCATCATGCCTCCGTATGGTGTATAACTCTACAGTTCCTACACTTAGTAAACTAAATTATGCCTTAGTGGTCAGAAAGAGTTAACATAGCTTCCTATGCATCTAATTTTATCCATGAGAGAGAGTGAGTTGGGTACTGATGATGAGCTAGCTCAATATATATTATGGAGAATCAGTCATCTTGTGAAAGTAGTGGTTAAATACACTTTAATTGAGATTCTTGTTATAAGTGGGAAGTTTTAAAAGTGCTGATGAATTAAGAATTCCATTTAGAGTCAGAGTTAATGTTTGGCTATAGGGCTAATGCCTAGGGTATATTTAAAGCACCATGAGAGTGAATGTAGACATAAGTCGGAATAATTCATGCATCTGATGGATGGTTGAACTAGATGACTTTAAGGTCCTTTTTAACTCCGATAGTGCATGATTCTATGCATATTAGAAATCTAGTACTGGAACAAATGTATATGAGCAGTTACACTATAAAATCAAAGTATAAAGAGGAAACTATAAAAATAACTAGAGTGTAGGGGTAAAAGATGGACAGTTAAAATAAGAGCCATGATTTGAATCAAGTATTTAAGATAACTTGAAAATATTTAGTCTAATGTCCTTTAGTGGTTTCCAGATTTTAAGATGGAGAGTTGTTTTGCAGGAAATTTTAGTATCTCTTGAGATGAATGCACTATTATTACCTGTTGAAAAAATGCATAATGACAAAAAGTCATGTTTTTAAATTATTTTAAATTCTGTAAATACTCATGTTTGTAATGCATTGTTTATTCAGTCACAAGGCTAAGTGTACCTATGGTTTTGGAAAACCTCAACTCCCACTAGAGTCCAGGAACATTGATTAAGGACCATTTCATTTCTTAAAAATAGAGATTGGTTCCTCAGTTGAAATTTAGTTGAATCTGAAGTTCCGAAGTGCCTGACAAATCATGAATATTGTTAGAAAACACACCCAACTCAAGAAAGTCACTAACATGATATTTTCTTATAGCCATTTGCCAGGAATAGTATGTAGAACTACATACTAAGTATTATGAAAATCTTCATTAAACATCACAAAATCCTAATAATTATTTTCATGGTTCTTTTCCTAATGCAAAAATTAAACAAGGATTTTAGATAATTCACTTAAATTAATTTTAACTGCATTTTGTCCGTTCCTCTATTCTGTGTTCCTGTTGCTAAATGATGATAATGCACATATGTATATGCATGAGTATATTACATATTGAAATATGACCAATATTAGATAATTTACATGAGTCTATTGGAAAATACTGTCTTATTTGCCAAGAGACAGAAGTTTGAATTTACAAATTGTTCCTATCCTTTCAGTTATATGAGGTTTTGGACTTTTCTCATTGATGCTATCACATGGAGTAGCAAATAGTGAAACATTTCTTCTTTCTAGTGATTCGTATAATCCTTCTTCCACTGGAGATTATTTTACACATTTTAACATATTAAATTATTACAGTGACTTTTAAAATTAGTTTTATCTTTATTTTATACATGAAGATCCAGATATATAAAAAGGTTAAATGGTACCCCATAGTCTTATAGATAATGAGTAACAGAATCATATTTGAGCTTAGGTGGTCTAATTCTAAAGTCTTTTCTTCACTCATTGCTTTAAACCATTGTATTAAATGTTTGATTAAATACCAAAAATTTGAAGAAGAATATACCTGGATATAAAAGAAGGATATACCTGCAGAAGGGTAGACCTGGTTTCCAAAAAAAAAAACAAAAAAAAAAAAAAACCAAATTAACATCATTAGGCTTTGTGATCAAGGACAACAGGGATATCTTGCATTGAACTAGGACTTTTACAGTTTTGATCAAACTGAAAATTATGGGTTGTGTGTCAGCATCTCATGAGAACATGTTCTTCAATAATAAATTTGGTGAAATAAAAGATATATATGTATATATATATGTGTAGAAGTGTCAAGAAAAAAATCTATATTAAAGTTTAAGTTTCTGTAGATTTATTTTGTTCACTCTCCCTCACCCTGGAAAATTCCACATGCACATGAGCCTTTTAAGGACTATTATTTGTATACCTTGAGTTTTGAGTTAATGGTGTAATGAGTGGAGATGTGGAATTAGGGAAGCAGAGAAGTCAAAACCTATGCTGGAAAAAAGTGTAAACACCTGGAAGCAGAGGACTTAAGAGAGCAGAAGGTACACAAATGGCCACTGGGATTGGGAAAAGTGGAATGTGAGGAGCGAACACCAGTCTAACAGACTTTTGGCACCCAGAAGAGGGAGACAAGAAGCCCTGAGCACATGTTTTGGGGAGTAGTTTTGAGGACAGAAAGGTGATTCACAGCTGTTTATCAATGGTTTGGGAGATGTGTGTGTGTGTGTGTGTGTGTGTGTGTGCTTGCACAAGCAGGATTTCAGTTTTCTTTATAGGAGTTTATATACTTTTATAACATTTGGCAGTATTTGAGCTTACCTTAAACCTAAATCTAGCTGGGATTGTGGCTCAGTGGTAGAGTGCTTGCCTCGCATGCGTGAAGCCCTGGGTTCGATCTTGAGCACCACGTACAAAGCAATAAAACAAAGATATTGTGTTCATTTACAACTAAAAAAATATTTTAAAAAAACAACCTAAATCTGTATATTTTGTTTTAGGTTAAACGATAATGGATATGACAAAAAAAGATATGTAAGGCCTTTTTCTAATTTGCTCTGCATCAGTGTCCACTGATTTCTTGGTGCCTTTGCTTCCCTACTGAGCAGAAGAATTGCCATCACTATCTATCTTGATATACCGTGGAGATGAATAAATCCTCTTAAATGGCATTCTAACTTTCATAGTATATTGCTCCCTGATTAGATTACCCTTTCATATCCCCATTCAGTCTAATAATGCAACTTTGTGCCGATCATTACACAAGATGCTAACCTGATTACAGCTACAGATTGGAGACATTTCTTTGTCTCCTTTGATAAGGAAGATGTAATATCTTGTGTATAGAGAACAAATTGACCTTGTGAGTACTGTAGTTAATTAAGCGAAGACCATAATTGAATGCCAGTTTGCACTAAAAAATGGTCTGCCACCTTCTGAGATTCATCTAAGAGCAAGTGAGACAGCCAATGCAGAGGTGTTTATGGGCTGGACATTAGGTCATTGTAAGTGTTCTGCTGGCAATTATTGCCTTTATTATGCTGATTATGAAGGGCATTAAGTTTTCTTCATGCTGGATGTGCATATTACTTAATATTATAAAAGTATGCTAAGTATTGAATTAAAAGTTACTTTTGGTTCAAGTGACCTATAACAAATAAGTGGTTGATGTTAGAAAAGATTATTTTAAAAAACCCACACATGCTATAATTTGGGACATAAACAATTATCATTAGCAATAAATCATACTGATAAAAACAGTGAATATTTATAATGTAAGTATTTATCTTAAGGAATATATGCTAAAGTAGAGAGTTTTGTCCTCTCAGATGCTTACTTACTAGCAGAGAATAAAGATGAATAATTTATATCCATTTGTTTAGGAACCTTGCTACCTCTTCCTATAGAGTGTGCATCATTATGGTCAATTTGAAGAACAGATTGTCACTGATTTAAAGGGCATTATATTTTTGCTTTGTTTGGTAGATTTTGTCACCGGCAACATACAATATCTTCACAGTCGTATCAAAGAAACATTAAGAGGGAAACAGTATTTAGTTTCTGGAGTTAGCAACAAATGTTCATCTATGGCCTACTGATAAGAAAACTCTGCATCAAGTTCCCATATCAACATATAGCTATCTTTAACATGAACAAGAAAGTTCCATTTTGTGTGCCATGTCCACTCAGACAGCATTCACTGCTGTGTTTTTTGTTTTTGTTTTTGGTACCGGGGATTGAACTCAAGGGCACTCAACTACTAAGCCACATCCCCAGCCCTATTTTGTGTTTTATATAGAGATAATGTCTCACTGAGTTGCTTAGCACCTCGCCATTGCTGAGGCTGGCTTTGAACTCACGATTCTCCTGTCTCAGACTCTCAAAGTTCTGGGATTACAGGTGTACACCACTGCAGCCGACCAGCATCCACTGTTAACCCAGAAATAGAAGCAAAATTGAATGCTTTAAAGTATAATTTGTGTAATGGTCAATTTAAATTGTCAACTTGATTGGATTAAAAATTTCAAAGGATTAAGAGGGCTATGATTGTGTTGATTAGGCATGTGGGATAATTGGCATGTGGGATAATCAACTGGAATGGAGACACTCCCTAAGCGTGGGTAGCACTGACCAATAGGATGATGGCTTGGATGAAATAGAAGTTTGAAAAACAAGGAAGTAGCAACAGAGGCAAGCTCAATTCTTCTTGAATGGGTATTGATTGTTGCTGCGATGATCTGAGTCTATCGGACTCTCTCTCACTTCTTCACTCTTCTAAAATGGACTCTTCCATTTATTCTCCAGAAGCCTCTGGTCTTGGACTATGGTAGCACCCTTAATCCCTCTTGTTCTGAGGCTTTAGCCTCTTGGATGGTGCAGCTACTGGTTCTTCCAGCTCTCCATCCTGCAGATAGCCCTTGTGGACTATTCAGCTTTTGGTTGCATAAGCCAAACTAATAAGTCCTCCTTTTATAATTATACTTCCATTGATTCTGTTCCTCTAGAGAACTCTGACTAATGCAATTTGTGAATCATGGGAATGACAAAAGAATATTCTAAATCCTGGGACCATTTTTATCACTTGATTTTCTAACATTTCTTTTACCTATCACATTTAGTTAAAATAATTGAAATGTCATTTGGCCTATGTTATTAGTCAGATTAAATTGAGCCATTTTTATCTATCAAATAAGTCCAAAACTAATAGTGGATAATAGTGGTCTAAGTTTATTTGTCTAAGGGAACTCCCTTCAAGTGATTTTTACATATCCCTCTAACATTTTTGCAGTGTAAGCATACCTTCGAGGTTCACTGACATAGTTGGAGGGAGCTAGAGAGTAGAACAAAGGTTTTTCAGTGGGTCAGGCATGAAGTGACACTTTGGACTTTTTCTTATTGCTCTATTTGCTGGAAGTAGCCATACTACCCTTAGTAATTCTAATACTGGTGATTTTTTTCTTCTGATTATCCAGGAAGGAGATGAGAAAATAATAATGATGAGGGTTGGTAATTACTACATCAGGAAGGACATCATACCTAATTATGACCAGAAGCCAATAAAATTGCCTATGATCTTTTGCTTGTTGTCGTTAAAGCTTATTGGTCTTTTGAGCCTACAGATCTAAGTTCTGTAGAATTGGGACATCTTGATTTCTCATTAACTTTTATAGACAGTTTAGATCCTGCTAATTCCTTGTTATTGGAAAGTTGGTTCAACAACTCAATCTCTAAAATAGCTTCATTGGATATAGAAAATATAAACTGAATATTTTGGCAGAAAATTTACATGACATAATTTCAAATTAGTACATGTTTATGGGGAAAGACAGATTTGTATTATCATTAGTCATTGACATTGGATGAGCATTTTCTGAATGCTTGTTATTTTAAGAAACTTTGATATTTGGGGATAGGGAATTTAGACAAGCTTCTAAAAAGAAAAAAAAATTGAGGGCCTGTATTATTAACTTGAGTGCATGAAACCTTATAGAATCCAGATGGGCTCTGGTGGGAGTGTATGAAAGCCTTAAATTGTATGCAAAATTTAATGAGTGCATATGTATGTGAATTTTTCTGTATTCTCAATAAAGTCAGTTTTTCAAAAAAATTTAGAAATCCTATTTTAAGACAATGTCTTTATTTCTCATTCAGGGATATAGGAGCAATATAGAGAGAACAGGATATCAAGTAAGAAATTAAAATGTCCTGAAAATACCTGAAGTTTCCATTCTTTATCTCTAGTGGTCTATTTTTTAAAAAATATAAGTATTTTAAGATTAAAATGTACTTAAGACACACTGATTTGAAGCCTAAGGCTTTTCATTATTAATTCGGGTCCTATGTTCCAAATCAGACTCCCTTCAGGGTTTCTTAAAATCCAATAATAGGCAGTGAATGAATTAAAACTATTCACTCCAGGTTTCCTCCCTGAGTTACTGACTTATATCTTCAGCATCAATGTAGCAGTATTAGAGTTGTACATAAATCTAACCCAATAAAGGAAAATACACTCATATATATTTTTGGTTGTTTTAAGAATAAAATAATAATAGATAATAATGATAATAAAAATATTGCTTTTTACTCCTTTAATATGAACACTTCCATGTTTTCTATTACTAATTTCCATATACAAATTATATGGAAAAACTAGTAATTCTTCTTTGTAGCACCAAGAAGACAATATATATGAATTTATAATAGTAACTTAGACTTTTAAAAATTATTTATTTTGTGTAATGTGGATTGAACCCAGGAGCCCTTGGTAAGTTAACTTCTGTGTTTTTTAAAGATGCACAAACTGGATTCAAAAACAAGTATAACTAGTAGATAGGAGTAAGAAAATATGATGTATTTTCTCTTCCAATTGTTTTGTTTTGTTTTATAAGGACCATTATTGCAATTCTTACAATTTTACATTACATATTACGTATTTTCCTTTAATTCTCACAAAGTATAAAAAAAACTCTCAATTTTTAGAGTTTCATTTTCAGTTTTGTTTCCAGAATGCTGTTTTTTCAATCTCATATTTTTTATAATAAATATGGCAAAATTTGCTTTTGATTGAAATTTCCTGACTTTTATACATCCTTGTCAGATGTAAAAGAAGCAAAGACAGCATATAAGGGAATTTGATGAAGGAAAAAATTTTGCAAACAAATGAATATTGAAGGAAATTCAGAGGGTATAAAGAGAGCAAATAGAAGCCTGCATATGATTTAATTCATTTTATTTTCATGTTTGTGTGCATGCATATATGCATATATATAATTTACCATATGTAATATATGGTATTTTTATATATTACCATATGTAATATATGGTATATTTAATATTTCATGAGTCAATTTGGCATAGCTCTATCGGATGAGGGTAACTGAAAGAAAAAAATTCACTGTGCAGAATGAAATAACCTTTAACTATACCCTGCCCTTCCCTGACTTGGACACATTAAACTCATCATTTTTTTTAATATGTATATGTGTATACACACACACACACATATTACTTTTACCATTATTTTTTTGAAAAGAAAAACCACAAGATCTAAAGATGACAAAATTGAGCTATATGCCTTCTTCGAGATAGGCTGATCATTAGATTACATAAATGTTACCTGGGGCAAGAGCAGAGCAATTTCTTAATGCTCAGAAAATATTGTCTAGTTTTATAATTAGAAAATAAGAACTGATAAAAATTATCTTTAAGGTTTGAGATTTTCTTCCAAGATATTCTACAATAGTTATTAACCTTAACATGCTGGGCAATATGGTGATCTATGTCTCTCTTTCTAAGTTGGGGTTCACCATTGGACATTGAATCCATCTTCTTTTCAATTCATATACACAAATATAATGCACTGTTCTCAGACTAGAAACCTTACATCTAGGTGTCTTGCTGATTTTAATACTTTCTGGTAATTTTGTCCTCTTTGTTTTTGTATCTAAAAAGCACACATATTTTATATGCAGTGAATAAATAGGATAATATAAAAATCAAAACATAAATTTATGACAGCTTGTTTTTAATATTTCACAAGTCAATTTGGCATAGCCCTATCGGATGAGGATAACTGAAAGAAAAAAAATTCATTGTGCAGAATGAAATAACCTTTAACTACACCCTGCCCTTCCCTGACTTGGACACATTAAACTCATCACTTTTTCTCTTACTCCAGTTGTCTACATGTATTGTGAAACTAGTGTACACAATGCCATTGACCCCAATTTGTTTATTCAGCTTCTCAGATATGAATATGAATACTGGTTATGAGAATCAAAATAGTGAACAAAAGGAAGACCTTAAGAAAGGAGGAGAGTTAAATAACAAAGCACATTGAAAAAACTGGGAAATAAAGCTGAAAGAATTCATATTATTGTGAGAAACAAAGCTATAAAAACAAATAAATTAACAACAATGAAATAGTCACACATCACAGTTATCATTTCCTTTAAGTGGACTTGAAAGCATCTGCAGTGGAGTAAAGTTAGCAACTATAAAATTGAGTATAGGGCAACACAATTTTGTAGCATCTGTTCTCACTTGGTACCATATAAGCAATTTCTTTATATACAGAAGTAATTGGCCAAATAGCAAATGCTAGAATCTAATTTAAGCTAATGCATAAGCAAAGGAAACAGGACAGTAGACTATGATCATTCACCTTCAGAATCAAACTGATGTCCTTCTAGCTTATCTCTTTCCACTTCAACAACCATAATGCTTCACCATTCTCAATTCCATCAAGAAACTTACAAGGCTTTTATAAAGAAAAATCACCACAGTTATTTCCATATTATTTATTAGAAATGTATAATATTTAAAATTGTGGTTCTGGACCAGGTGTCACATGCTTGTATCCCAGTGGCTCTCAGGAGGATGGTGAGTTCAAAGCCAGCCTCAGCAACAGCAAAACACTAAGCAACTCAGTGAGACTCTGTCTCTAAATAAAATACAAAATAGGTCTGGGGATGTGGCTCAGTGGTTGAGTGCCCCTTAATTCAATCCCCGGTAACCCCCCCCAAAAAAAAACCCTGTGGTGATTGATTCACTTATTTATAGTATTATTTATGGTATTATATAGGTTCTGAGTGTTTATAGTTATTTCTTATTTGTAAAATTTTCAAACACACAAACACATGGATATACAGATACATAAATATACACATACACATGTATATAATATATATGTAGAATAGAAAAATAGTATTTGGGTAAAAGTCTTTATGTTTTTGAATAAATATTAATATTCTTTTTGTATTTGGGGAAAAAGTACAATTAAAAATCCAGCCTAACTTGTATACATATTTCCCTCACTCAATTATAATTTCTTGTCCAGGAAGGAGCAGATTTTGTTCCTTTTGTAACACTAGATGCTGCTCAGCAGATGGTAGTTATTTACTCATTAATTGTTTTAAATAGAATTTGACACAACAAAGACTCCACAAAAAATAATATACCTCCTATTGCACAAACTATGGTTGCTGGCCATTGCCAGAGGTGAATACTATTGAAGGCTCTCAGTAGCATCCTTGAAAGCTCCGTATTGATCCTCTCACATCTTATGGATTAAATGATTATTTACAACCCCCATAGATATGAGTGTCCTACAGGCATCTCAAATTAGCATGCTAAATACTGACCTTCTCAACTATCTCCCAAAATAAATGTCAGAATTATTGTTTAATTCATATCTCTGGCAACATTTGGATTTTTCCTATTGTCTCACTTCTCATATTTGATTTCTAAGGACTCAACTTACCAATCATCTTCTAAATCCATTCACTTCTTTGTATTGTTTACTATTCTACCTGCTCTATTAATATTTCTTAGGTTGGGGCTGGGGTTATGGCTCAGCGGTTGAGTGCTTGCCTTGCATAGGTGAGGCACTGGGTTCGATCCTCAGCACCACATAAAATAAATAAAGATATTGTGTTCATCTACAACTAAACAAAATATTAAAAAAAAATATATTTCTTAGGTTGCTTAGAATGTTCAATCTTGAAATATCTTTGATGTTTTTTTCAGCATACAACCTGGGTTCCTACTATGGGTTCCCCAAGTAGGACCACTGGTTATTACCGGTATTGCTCTGTTGAGAGACCTATATTCAAAATTCTGCTGACTGAATAGATGTTTCAAGGGACATTGTAAATTTCACTCTAGGTACACTGATCACCATGGTGCAATATAAGAGCCATGTTCCTGATTGTTATTGATGTAGTGATGATCAAGTTTACTCATTTGTTTTGTTATGGTGAGTATTACATATGACTAAATCTTGCCCAGAAATTAAATGAAAGCTTACTGGCTGCATTCAAACTCAGATAAAAAGGAAATCTTTCAAATAGTAATTTTCTATTAATATGTTCCTCTGTGTTCTCCATTTCTAGCATAACCTCTTAATGTCAAGACAAATACAAAATAAAAATTGAATTTCTGAGATAGCATAGTGATTTTAAAGTACTTGAAGTTACATAAAAACTATGAATTAATATAATTGTTTGAACAAATAAAGATGGTGATTCTGAAAACAAAAAAGCAGTAGTACTGAGCTGTTATTGAAATGGAAACAAAAATTAACTTATTAATAATGACTTAAGGATACAGTGTTCCATCCTTATCAGTATGGTACAAATAAGGAGCAACTCAGTAAACAGAGTCAAGGTAATATGTAAATCTTAGAAGAAGCAATAGTCAAATCAAAATGAATTAAAAAATAAGTTCTATGCTGGATTATTTCCAATCAGAATATTTCCATGGATGTCATTCTGAATAATTGAAACATGATGTCCTGCAAATCTATGACAGAAAGAGCCTAATCTGCTATTATTTTAAGATAGTATACTTAGAAATAAAGAGCAAATTGAAGCAGAAACTTCTCAGAGATAAGTAATATGTCAGCATTCTACAGCTTAGTTGAGAAAAAGAAAAAAAAATTGAATTAGAAATACAATGTTATAAAAATAGCTTGGATAAGATCTAATTTTGTTGTTGATTTCTTCCAAGGAGAGCAAACTTGATCCCGCTAACTGGTTGCCCTCTTTGCCTTTAGCAGTCATATCTTTTCTAAGCCTTTGAAACACACATAAACACACACACACACATACACACACACAATACAATCTAACCCAACTCCAAAACAAACTGTTGGTCTTTCACTTAAGGTTTTTGTTGGCATAATGACAATAGGAAATGAGTTTTCAAAAATTAATATTTAAATTTACATTTCCATAGGTTTTTATAAATCATGTTTTCTTTTTTTACATAATAAAAGTTTTTATTTGCTTTTGAATAAATAGTACTTGAATGAATGACCAAGTGGAAAAAGAAGTCAAAATAATTTAGAAGATCTATATGAAGTAAATAAGGTCAAAGGCAAAGAAAACATCTAATATATAGCCTGATGTATGATAGAAAACAATTTTGCTGATATGGACCATTCTTGATACCCTGAATAATTGAATTTAACCTAAATTTAAAAAGAATTTTAAAAGATTTTATTTTTAAATTTCAATACTGGTTGTGGTAGAGAGTTTTTTTGAGATTTTTTTCCCATTTTTTCTATTTTTGCAATTTCATTTCATATAATTTTAGCATACAATTTTATTATTTTTATTTATCTATAGGATCTGTAGACATGAAACATCTTTTCTTGACTAACATTAAGAAATACTTCTTTGTTTTACAATTATTCTTGGATATTAGTAGGAGTTTGCAGTGTACCCACAGATGGATTTAGATAATCAAATTTTTGTGATATCAAATCAATCAATCCATCCAGGAAAATGATTTCATTCCTCAGTTTACTTAGCTGTTTTTAATTTTTGATAATGTTTTGCATATATCAATGTTGATGTCTTGCTTATCTTTCATTGCATTATTTGTACAGTTTTGGTGTTCTCAATGCTTTAAATGACATTGTCCTTAATACTCGATTTTTTCACTTTGGTCACAATAATGCATACTGTTAGATTTTGTATAAATTTACTTATTAATTATAATAGTTTATCTGAGTTTTAAAATGACTTTCAACATATTTGATTATTTGATCATTTTGTAGATACCATTATACTACCTCTAGCTTGACCCTGGGTCTGTTAAAAAATCAGCCATTACTTTTTTTTTTTATTTTTTATTTTTTTAGCTGTAGATGTACACAATGTCTTTATTTTATTGCTTTGTACGTGGTGCTGAGGATCGAACCCAGGGCCTCATGCATGCGAGGCAAGCGCTCTACCACTGAGCTACAATCCCGGCCCCTCAGCCATTACTCTTAATGAGGCTTCTTGATAGTAACTGCTACTTTTATTTTACTTGAATTTATTGTTTGTATGAACACTGCTTGCTTTTTCTAGTGCTTACTGAATATATATTTATCTTTCAATATTTACAAAATTTTTGCCATTATTAAGGATTTCTTTTTTTTTTCATTTTAAAATTGCATTAAGCATTTCTTTGTCACCAGAATGCCTTTTTCTAATGTCAATTCAGTAAATGTTCAATGGTTTCATGATGTTCTATACTATCCTCATGGTCTTTTCTGTATTTTCTCTTTGTGCTTAGGTTTTGTTATTTTATTCTTACTCTTCATTTAGCTTTTTAACTATTGAATTATCTTCAGCTAATATAAAATGCGCTTTTGCTAATCTACTGAATTCTTATTTAATTATACTTTTCAGTTTTAGAATTTACTTGATTTTACAAAGTTTTGGTAACTTAGAACATATAATATTGATACTTGTAGTTTTTCTAAGTTTGTCTCTATTTTTCTCTTTCTCTCTCTCTCTTACTGTATAGTTTGATTTTTTTTTTTTTTGGTATATCTGTTAAATTATGAAGAATACTAGACATTTCTTATGAAAGGAAATTAGAAATAATATGAGTTCTGGGTGTTATTATACTACAAAACTAGAGAAGGAACTCACTTTTACTCGTGTCTAGCCATTAAGATAGCTACTATTTACAGAAACCAAAGGTTGAACCAGTTCATCAGTCCTTTAAGTCTTATGGACAGCTGTGCATTTGGTTTACCCATAGTCCAAAACCTACACCTCTGCATCAGCCAGTTGAAAACTCCTTGCCCCCCACTTCTCCCTCCACCCTAGATAATTAGGACAGGAGAAAGCTATGCTCGGTTTCCTTTACCCCTAGAACTCTGAAATCAAAAGGTGCCTCACTAACAACCTGGAATCAGCATCACTTTAATGTATCTCTTTTTTACTTTTTGGATTTTCAAAACCTTCTCTGAAATGGCTACATTTTATCTGTGTGTTGTGTACTTTCCCAGGAGGCAAGATGGTCAGCAATAAGGTAGTTCAGTGCAAGTGAAACAGAAAATAAAGAACTGGGTCTCAGAATCTTTGACATAACCTAAAAGATTTGATTTTAAAACAATTTGTGATTATTACCCTAAAAAGTAAAAAGATATTTTGACAAATCCTAAGACAAAAGAGAACATAAAAACATTTCTTATGAAAGAAAAATTCAGAGTATAAAAAAGAAGTTAATCACAATGTTAGCTATCTAATATAACAAAATGAGCAGCAGGTCTGCAGCTAGTTTAAAATCTATTAGCTAGATGGGCCTCTATTATTTCATTCCAATCAAGTTTTCTTCATTTTAAATCTGTTGAATATCTACTACATGAAAAAATATGCTTCCTTAGAAAATGTTAGCTTAAAATTTATTTAATATTTATAAGAGCATAAGTATCTTTATTAAGGAAAATTTATCAATACAATACATAGTTCCATTCATGAATAAATACCATTATTATAAAAATATAACAAAGTTACCAAAATTTTCAGGAGGCTATTTTCCTTTTTATATTTTAAAATTTTTATTAATTTATTTTTAATTTTTTAAAATTTCTTTATTCTACTTAGATATACATGAGAGCAGAATGCATTTCGATTCACTGTACAAAGATGGAGCACAACTTTTCATTTCTCTAGATGCACGTGATGTAGAATCACATCATATATGCAGTCATACATGAAGTTATGGCTATGATGTCCATCTCATTCCACCATGTTTACTGCCCCACGTCCCCTCCCCCATCCCTTCCCTTTCACCAAAATTCCTCCATTCTTCCCATGTCTTCTCCCTCATTATGGATCAGCATCCACTTATCAGAGAGAACATTCAGCATTTGTTTTTTGGGGATTGACTTACTTCACTTAGCATGATATTCTCCAACTCCATCCATTTACCTGCAAATGCTATAATTTTATTCTCTTTCATTACTGAGTAGTATTCCATTGTGTATATATGCCACAGTTTCTTTATCCATTCATCTATCCAATGGCTTCTAGGTTGTTTCCACAGTTTAGCTATTGTGAATTGAGCTAGTATAAACATTGAAGTGGCTGCATCACTGTAGTAGGCTGTTTTTAAGTCTTTTGGGTATAGACCAAGGAGTGGGATAGCTGGGTCAAATGGTGGTTCCATTCCAAGTTTTCTAAGGAATCTCCATATTGCTTTCAGATTGGTTGCACCAATTTGCAGTCCCACCAGCAAGGTATGAGTGTGCCTTTGTCCCACATCCTCGCCAACACTTATTGTTGTCTATATTCTTGATAACTGCCACTCTAACTGGCATGAGATGAAATCTTAGGGTAGTTTTGACTTGCATTTCTCTAATTGTTAGAGATGTTGAACATTTTTTCATATGTCTATTGATCAATTGTATATCTTCTTCTGAGAAGTGTCTGTTCAGCTCCTTGGCCCATTTATTGATTGAGTTGTTTGTTTTTTTTGGTGTTAAGTTTTTTGAGTTCTTTATATATCCTGGATATTAGTGTTCTATCTGATGTGCATGTGGCAAAAATTTGTTCCCAGAATGTAGGCTCTCTGTTCACTTGTTTCACTTGTTTCTTTTGCTGAGAAGAAGCTTTTTTTGTTTGAATCCATCCCATTTATCAATTTTTGATTTTACTTTTTGCACTGTAGGAGTCTTGTTAAGGAAGTAAAGCCCTAAGCCGACATGATGAAGATTTGGGCCTACTTTTTTTCTATTAGGTGTAGGGAATCTGGTCTAATGCCCAGGTCTTTGATCCACTTTGTGTTGAATTTTGTGCATGGTGAGAGATAGGAGTTTAGTTTCATTTTCTGATAGGAATTTCCAGTTTTCCACTTGGAAATTTGTTGAAGAGGCTATCTTTTCTTCAATGTACAGGTTTTGCACCTTTGTCTAGTATAACTGTATTTAGGTGGGTTTGTCTCTGTGTCTTCTATTCTGTACAATTGGTGTATATGTCTGTTTGGGTGGTGTTTTTGTTACTATAGCTTTGCAGTGTAGTTTAAAGTCTGATATTGTGATGCCTCCTGCTTCACTCTTCTTGTTAAGAATTTCTTTGGCTATTCTAGGTCTCTCATTCTTCCAAATGAATTTCATGACTGCCTTTTCTATTTCTATAAGGAGCAATGTTGGGATTTTAATTGGAATCACATTGAATCTATATAGCACTTTGGGTAGTATTTTGACAATATTAATTCTCCCTATCCAAGAGCATGGGAGATTTTTCTATCTTCTAAGGTGTTGTTCAATTTCTTTCTTTAATGTCCTATAGTTTTCATTGTAGAGGTTTTTCACCTCATTTGCTAAATTAAGTCCCACTTTTTTTTTTTTTTTTGAGGCTATTGTGAATGGGATAGTGTTCCTAATTTCTCTTTCAGAGGATTCATCACTGATGTATAGAAATGCAGTTGATTTATGGGTGTTGATTTTATATTCTGCTACTTTGCTGAATTCATTTATTAATTCTAGAAGTTTTCTGGTGGAATTTTTTGGATCTTCTAAGTACAGAATCATGTCTGTGGCAAATACTGATAGTTTCAATTTTTCTTTTCATATTTGTATCCCTTTAATTTCTTTCATCTGTCTAATTGCTCTGGCTAGTGTTTCAAGGACTATGTTGAATAGCAATGGTGAAAGAGGGCATCTCTGTCTTGTTCCTGTTAGAGGAAATGCTTCCAATTTTTCTCCATTTAGGATGATGTTGGCCTTGGGTTTAGCATAGATAGCTTTTACAAAGTTGAGGTATGTTCCTACTATCCCTAGTTTTTCTAGTGTTTTGAACATAAAAGGATGCTGTATTTTGTCAAATGCTTTCTCTGCATCAATTGATAAAATCATATGATTCTTATCTTTAAATCTATTGATGTGATGGATTACATTAATTGATTTCTGTATGTTGAACCAACCTTGCATGCCTGGAATGAACCACACTTGATCATGGTGCACTGTTTATTTAAGATATTTTTGTATGAGATTTGCCAAGATTTTATTAAGAATTTTTGCATCTGTGTTCATCAGGGATATTGGTCTGAAGTTTTTTTTCTTTGATGTGTCTTTGTCTGGTTTTGGTATAAGGGTGATACTAGCCTCATAGAATGAGTTTTGAAGGATTCCCTCCTTTTCTATTGCATGAAATAGTTTGAGAAGTATTAGTATTAATTCTTCTTTAAAGGTCTTGTAGAACTCGGCTGAGAGCTCATCTGGTCCTGGAGTTTTACTGGTTGGCAGGCTTTTGATGGTATCTTCTATTTCCTTGCTTGAAATTGATCTGATTAAGTTTTGTATGGGGCTGAGGTTGTGGCTCAGTGGCAGAGCACTTGCTTTGCACGTGTGAGGCACTGAGTTCGATCCCCAGCACCACATAAAAATAAGTAAACAAATAAAGACACTGTATCCATGTATAACTAAAAAAAAATTAAAAAAAAGTTTTGTATGACCTCCTGGTTCAGTTTGGGTAGGTCATATGCCTCTAGAAATTTGTCAGTGTCTTCAGGATTTTCTCTTTTACTGGAGTATAAATGTTCAAAATAGTTTCTAATTATCCTCTGTATTTCAGTAGTGTCTGTCAATGATATTTCCTTTTTCATCATGAATTTTAGTAATTTGGGTTTTTCTCTCTTTCTTTTTGTTAGGTTAGCTAAGGATTTGTCAATTTTATTTATTTTTTCAAAGAACCAGCTTTTTGTTTTGTCAGTTTTTTGAATTGTTTCTTTTGCTTCAAGTTCGTTGATTTTAGCCCTGATTTTAATTATTTCTTGTCTTCTACTTCTTTTGGTGTAGTTTGTTCCTCTTTTTCTTGGGCTTTGAGATGTAGTGTCAAGTCATTTATTCGCTGACTTTTTCTTCTTTTAATGAATGAGCTTAATGCAATTAACTTTCCTCTTAGCACTGTCTTCATGGTGTCCCAGAGATTTTGATGTTATATCAAAGTTTTCATTTACCTCTAAGAATTTTTTTATATCTCTTCCCAGATGTCTTCTATTATACATGCATCATTCAATAGCATATTATTTAGTTTCCAGGTGTTAGAGTAGTTTCTATTTTTAATATGTCATTGATTTCTAATTTTATTCCATTATGGTAAGACAGGAGCAGGGTAGTATTTCTATTTTTTTGTATTTGCTAAGACTTGCTTGTGAAATAACATATTATCTATTTTGGCAAAGGATCCATGCCCTGCTGAGAAAAATGTGTATTCACTCAATGATGGATGGAATACACTATATATGTCTGTTAAGTCTAAATCATTGAGTGTTTTATTGAGTGCTATGGTTTATTTGTTGAGTTTTTGTTTGGATGTTCTATCCAGTGGTGAGAGAGCTGTGTTAAAGTAACCAAGTATTATTGTGTTGTGGTCTATTTGATTCTTGTAGTTGAAAAGTGTTTGATATACATAGATACCCTATTGTTTGGGGCATAGATGTTTATAATGGATATGTCTTGTTGATGTATGATTTCCTTAAGAAGTGTGAAATGTCCTTCTTTATCCCTTTTCCCCAACTTAGGTTTGAAGTCCACTTTATCTGACATAAGGATGGAAACCCCTGCTTGTTTATGTGGTCCATGTGAGTGATATATTTTTTTTCCCACCCTTTTACTTTCAGTTTTTGGATTCTTTTCCTGTGAGATGAGTCTTTTGAAGGTAGCATATGTTGGGTCTTTTTTTTTTTTTTTTCATTCTGTCTGTCAGTCTTTTAATTGATGAGTTTAGGCCATTCACAGTCAGGGTTGTTATGGTGATATGTTTTATAATCCTGGTCATTTTGGTTTATTTTTGGTTTTTACCTTGACTTGGTTTCTCCTTTGATTGCCCCCGCCTTTGGTGTAGTTCCTCTCTTTGTATATTTTCATTGTTGGTTATCATTTTCTCCTCATGGACTATTTTTCCAAGAATGCTGTGTAGTGCTGGCTTTCTTGCTGTAAATTCTTTTAACTTTTGTTTATTATTGAAGATCTTTATTTCATCATCAAATATGAAGCTCAGTTTTGATGGATATAAGATTCTTGGTTGGCATCCATTTTCTTTCAGAGCTTGGTATATGGTGTTCCATGAACTCCTGGCTTTTAGGATCTGGGCTGAAAAATCTGCTGAGAAGGGAATTGATCTCTCCCTATTGATTCTTCTCTTTTGTGGCCTTTAAAATTCTATCCTTATTCTGTATGCTGGGCATTTTCATCATAATGTGCCTTGATGTAGATCTGTTGTTATTTTGTAATTTGGTGTCCTGTAAGCCTCTTGTATTTGATTTTACAACTCATTTTTAATTTTGAGGAAATTTTATACTATTTCATTGAAGAGAGTGTGCATTTCTTTGGTTAGAAATTCTGTGCCTTCTTATATCCTGATAAATCTTAGATTTGTTTTTTTGATGCTATCCCATAATTCTTGTATCTTTTGTTCATGGTTTCTTACCATATTCACTGTGTGGTCAATTTTATTTTGAAGATTGTATATTTTGTCTTCATTATCCGAGGTTCTGTCTTGCAAGGGATCTACTCTGCTGGTGATGCTTTCTATTGAGTTTTTTATTTCATTTTTTGTTTTCTTCATTTCAAGAATTTCTGATTTTATTTTTTACAATCTCTAGCTCTTTATTAAAGTAATCTTTTGCTATCTGTATTTGCTCCCTTATTTCTTTGTTGGTGTGATTGATGGTTGTCTTTATTTGTTCTCTTATCTCTTTCTTGGAGTGATCAATGGCTGCCTTTATTTGCTCTCTTATTTCTTTGTTGGAGTGATCAAATTTTTTCCTGTATTTGCTCACTTAAATCATTCTTTAATTCACAGATCATTTTAATTACATACATTCTGAATTGTTTCTGTGACATTTCACCAACTGTGCTGTCAATGGATTCTATTATTGTAGTATCTTGGTTTATTTGGGGCACTTTCTTTTCTTGTTTTTTCATGTTGATTATGTATCATCCTTTCTTGCAATGCCCATCTAAGGTGTTGCAGTTTCTATCCTATAATCTTGCAGTGACACTACAGATTACCTGTATCTCACCTTGGAGTTCACTTCCAGTGCCAAGCATGCATCCCCAGATGGACATTTTTGCCACTAAAGATGGTGGCAGTGGTAGTGGAGGTAACTCAAAATGGCAGTAGGAATGGCCCAAGATGATTGTAAACATTTTCAGAGATGGGGCTATAAGAGTGGGACTTATAATGGCTTTGGGCTGATTGATTGGAAATGCAGCGCTTTGGCTGGCTGCTGTCTCCAGGCCCAGTCTGTTGCCCCAAGGTAGAGGATAATACATGGGAAGAACTATGGGAATGGCTCTAGTGTACAAGATGGAAATAGGAAGGGAGCAACAGCATGGATCCCCACTATGTACAGGGGCAGTCCTGGGCCTTGGCTCTCACACAGACCTATGAGGGCAGTCCTAGGCCTGATCTTGGCTTGGGCTCCCTCAGGGATTCCAGGTGGTGGGTCTAGTCCTGGGCCTGGGCTCCCACAGATCAGCTGGTGCTCTGGTGTTGAACTGGGGGCAGTTGAGGTCCTCAGCTGCTGGGGTCAGCAGTCCTTCACCTGGGTCTGGGTTCCTCTGTGATTGGTGGCTAGCAGTCTTGGGTCTGCTCTTGGCGGGCTCCTGTGGAGGTCCCTGAAGGTGGTCCTGGGCCTTGGCCTTGGCCTGTGCTCCTGCCAGCTGGCAGGGACTCTGGTGCAGAACTGAGGGCAGTCCCGGACCTCACTTAGGCCGGGTCTCCCACAGGGTTCCCCTCGTGCAATCCTTCCTCTTGATCTGGATTCCCCTGTGATTGGCGGGTAGCAGTCTAGGGTCTGACCTTGGCTGGGCTCCCGCCGTAGTCCCTGAAGTTGGTCCTGGTCCTGATCCTTGGCCTGTGCTCCCACCGGTGGTATTTTCATTAACTATATTTTCTTCTATGTTTCTTTTGTCTTTTCATGTATATCTCTGTGTGTGTATATATACACACACACATATGTATAAACATGTCAGTTATAGAAGAGGTATAATGTTATATTATAGTTCATCTTATAAAAAATTTCTCTGTTGCTATATGGTTATCATATAAAGAAGTATATACTTGATTTAACTATGAAGTATAATATTGTCATTATTCTATGATTTCCTAAATCATTCTTTATTTTTACACAAATTATTTTTGTATTATTCTATTATGACTAAGATTCAAAAGAAGCTCTTGATTCATATAATTTTATCTCTGATTTTATTTTTTAGCAAAATGAATGATTTCCATCATACAAATTTCCATGAGAAAAATGCTTAATGGCTTAAGAATATGCCCATTTTTATTTGGATTTTTATATATAATATATAAATTGTTGCTGTCATTAAAATTGAGTGTATTAATTTTATTAAGGTCAGGTAGCACCTGGCATTAGGTTTTATTCAGTGCATTATAATGCTTGTAATGGTTTAATGTTATTTCTTAGATAATTATAGCAGTTTACAAGATATATTGGAAAATTAGATAATTGTTAGAATATCTACTGAGATTAGCTACCAGATGAAGGGCCAATGAAATCTAGTACGAATACAAGGAATTAAAATGGTCAGCACAGGTGGAATCTGTTGGCTTAATGATCCCTGTGTTAGCACTCCACTCTTTAGAGAGCACAATATTAAGTAAGCACTAAAAAATCTTATTTCTAATTTTATCTAATCTCATTTTTCTTGATTACATTGAATATGTATAAATACATTTTAAAATAACAATAAGGAACATAAAATCACAGAAAATGTAAGAGAAATACATTAGTTTTAAATCAGTAATTTCTTTTCAGTGAAGGATTGCTGAGAAAAACTGTTGAAACACTTTTAATGCCCCCTCTTTACATTGCATGATTCACGTGTATCCTTCTGTATATAAGACCAAACTATTAATATTTGGGGTACATTTTATTTTAATTTTAAAATTTACTTCAATATGTGATTTTAACAGTTAATTCAGTCTTTACTTATTATTTTAAGCTTATTTTAATTTTAATAATAGATTTGTGTTTCTTACTGCTTAAACTATAATAATTACACAAAGCTAAAGCCTCTCTTTCATCCTCATTCTCAGCTCTAGTTCTTAGCATCTTCATAATATGACTGATTTTTCTGCATAATTTCTAAAGTTTTGTGACAAATGACTTTATCACCTTTACTGAGATGTAGAAGTATCATTTAATGAATAGTATCACATCTCTTTTCTCTTTAATATAAAAGGAAATTGTTGAAAAGATTAAACAATTATTTTTAAAAAAATCCTATATTGAAAACAATTTAAAAAACATGAATCAAGAGTTTTTTAATTTTTGACTTTTAAATTAAAGTAAAAATACGTGCAGTTATCATAATTCAAGTCAGTGCTATTTAGACAATAGATATATTATCTTGCCTGATAGTAAACCTTGACATAATAAATTCCAATGATATTTAATTCACAATACAGTAACACCCTCAGACTTCTACATTTTTTTCATCTTTCTGTTATATAATTTCAGTACGTCAATTTCTCTCCAAGTAAGTGCTTCTTATATTGGCAAGAAGCTAAAGCTGTCCCAAATTTATATGTACAGATAATAATGGCAAGACAAGGAGACCATTTCATATTTTCCCTTTTGTAACTAAGAAGTTGTTTAATGATGCATTTTCCTCCATAGTACACTTACCATTACACATCATTGGTGAGAATATTTCATATGTGTAAATATCACACGACCAGAAGAAGATGAATTAAGCTACTCGGCAAGGCTTTATTGGAATGCGCCCTCGGACCAAATCCCCCGTCCATCAGAGAGGGTCGGGAGAAATGGCGTTGGAGATTCCGTGCATAGAGAATTTCAAGAAAACCCAGTCAGGAAGGGGAGGGCTTGGGTATAGGAAGAGAAGGCCAGAGTCCTTCCTGATGGGTCAGGAAAACTCGCTGATTGACAGGAGGCATGTCCACTAGTGACGTCACATCTGGCTTGCAGCTCCGCTGACCAGCTTCCTTATTTGGGCATCTTGGACCCTGACCAAACCTGACACCATGTCCAATAACAAACCACTCACAGTTGAAGGAATTACATTCATTACCTTAAATGAAATAAACTTTTAATACAGAATTACATTGTATAAGAGCAAACACTAAAAAAAAAGCAAAACTGAGAACCTTTTTAGCAAAAACGAGTACAAGATGAAAACTCACAGGATTTGCTACACTGGCTGTGATCCCTCACGGAATTATACAGAAAAATAAGACAAAGAATGCATACACATGCACACAAAGAAAGACTTCGATTAATAAGGAAGAAAAACAAAACAAAACAGAGAGCAAATGTTTAAATAAAAGAGCTTGAGAAAGTGTGGGGGAGAAGTAAATACGTAGAGATGGATATGCTTGTATTAACTACTCATTAGATATATGTATTTGTCTTCTAGGGCTGTATTACAAAATACCATAGACTGAGTGCTTAATCAACAGAAATTGATTTCCTCACAGTTCTGGGGACAGAGAGTCTAAGATAGAGTTGCTGGCCTGTTCTTGGTGAGGGCTGCTTCCCTGACTTGTCTTCTGACTGCATTCTCATATGGATTTTCCTGTGTGCCTGGGGGTGGGGTGGCATGAGAGAAAGACAAAGACAGGGAGAGTTTTAAAGAAGCTTTGGTATTTCTTCTTACAAAAATACTAATCCTGTCAAATAAGCTTCCCACACTTATAACCTCTGTTAACTTTATCCCCTTGTAGACCCTATATCCCTATATCCAAATGTTGTCACGTTAAGGGGTAACAATTCAACATATGAATTGTTTTGGGGAAAATGATTCATAGAAATATACTCCTATTGATAGGCAAACTTAATTTTAGAAAATAATTTATGATATATGAAATGTGATATGGAGAAAAACAATGATTTCAAGACCTTTTTCCAAAACGTAGGGGAAATAAAAATCTCCAGTGTTGAATTAATGCCTAAAAAGTGCCTTTGCAAACTTTCACCAGCAAGCATTATCATAACATCTTTGTTAATGATAGTTTAGTGCTTCTGGCCACAGTAAATGATTTAGATAGTGAGTAACACTTCGATTTACCCTCCGACTGGTTTTATCACCTAAACATAAACAGGGCATGCAGCCCCCAGCAGTGTTACTTGCTTTTGATTCTGTAGGCTTTTGAAGCTGTAATTCTTGGATGTAAGGTCAAAAAAATGAGAGATCCCCTGAGCATTTCTAGATCATTGCCTTTTTCTTCAGGAAGAGGACTTTAATTTCTGATCAATTCAGTTCAGCCTGTATGACCCCATTGAGGTGTAACTCCTGAAACCCTCTGCCCTTTTTGAGTGTTTGGTTACATTCATCTCTTAACCATGTTAGAATCTAAACCATGCTGGCAAGGGCTAGGTCAGTGACGTGGAGGGGATAAAATCCCAGGATATTATAGATTCTGTATGGCTATAATAATAGTTTCCAAATCTGAAGCACCAAGAAGGGCAGTTAGTAGATAGTATTGTTTCATGGCTATTTCACATTAAAATTCCTAACAGAGATAATATATTTCATCTGGATTTATATTCCACGAATTGTAATGGGGAATGATTAAAAGTAGGCATAGAATTAGAAAGAAATAATTAAAAATAGTTGATGAAAAAAATTATACCATTGAAGACATTACTTTTATAACTCCACAACTAGAGGCTGATCTTGAGGTCTCTGTGAATCAGAGATCATAATATAAAAGCTCTCCCATAGCAGAGGCATGCTTTACTTTTAAGAATACAGCCAGTTCAAATGTTTCTAATTTTAATTTTTGGAGCTGACACATGATTCTGTTTCTTAAATTGGAAAAGCTCTGAGTTTTTAGGTCTTTAAATTTTGTGTCTGTTTTTCTCCATCATCCTTAATCCTCTCACATCAGATGAATTTCTCAATATGAAGGTGAAATGATATATGTACAGTATAAATTCTAATGTGTTATGGACTTTACATGAAAATCAGCTTTAGTCATGAGTGGGACGTGAATGGAGCCATAATAGATCCAGTGTTACTTAGAATTCTGGAAAAATCTTTGTTTCTTGAGTAATATGGTTTTCATAAATAAAACTAAAATATGGATAAAAACTTGGAAAATAGGGTATTACTTGAAAATTCATGGACTGAATTTGGGTTGCTTGTTTTTAAACTGCAGCAACAAGAAATTAGCCCACATCTTATATAAGAAATATCTTCTCATATGCATTTTTTTAAATTTCAAAAACTAGATAGTTCTACATAGCATTGAAATATTAGCTTAGATAAGCCTCACTGTAGAGACTTCTTTAATTTTTATATTATAGGACACCTTGTCTAAAATGTAATCAATTTTAATTTCAAGGTAAATAATAATCAAAAGATATTTAAAATATATAGTATATAAATACAATGGACCATTTTTTGGTTGTTTACCCCATACAGATTTTATTTAATGTTCTTTCACTGTTGCAGTATCCATCAAGTATGCTCTGTTGCATTGCTTTGTCATGTTTCCTTAGGCTCCTGTTGGCTACTGCTGTGTTTTTACTGTCAGTTTTTGATGACCTTGACAGTTCTGACTACTAGTCTAATATTATGTAGGATATCACCACTAGAATTTTCTGAAGTCTTTCTCATAATTTTACTGAGGTTATGGGTTTTTGGTAGGAATACTATGACAAAGTAAAGGGCCATGTTTATCACATTTTATTCACATTTTATCCATGTGCACACTGTGAACATGATTTATTACTATTGATATTGACCTTGACCATCTGGTTGAAATAATGTTTTTCAGGCTTCTCTAGTGTGAAGTGACTCTTTTCTTCTCAATTTTCATAGTGTATTCTTTGGAAAAACTCACCATGGGTAGCTTACACTTTGGTAGTTAATATTTATGTTCTCCTTTCTTGAGGATGAAGTATGTACATAAAATATTTGGAATAATTTTGCAATAGATATTTATCTTTTCTCCCTCATTAATTAATTAGCTTAGAGTACTAAGAACTTAAATCAGGTGCACTTTACCACTAAACTAAGCCCTATCCCTTTTTAAATTTTTTATTTTGCAGCAGGATGTCTAGGCTGGCCTTTAGCTTCTTGCCAATATAAGAAGCACTTACTTGGAGAGAAACTGATGTACTGAAATTATATAACAGAAAGATGAAAAGAATGTAGAAGTCTGAGGGTGTTACTGTATTGCCATCATCCTTCCTCAGTCTTCTCAGTAGCTGGAATTATAGGCTTGTGCCACTGTGCCAGGCTCAATCATGCATATGAACTCATAGGTTTTGTTTTGTACTTTGGATTAAAATTCAATACTATTTTATTTCATTTCTTATTTAAATATATCCAGATTTAACCATTGGGAGTTCACTCACTTGCCTTCTTTGTTTCTTTAATATAACCTGATCAATGTAGACTTTTTTTCTGCCTGTCCTTACTTTTTGTCACTACTAGATTTGAGGCTTATCCTGTGTATTACCCACTCCAGTATTAAATTTAGTCATTTCTCTGAGAATCTCTGGTTCCTTTTATTGAAGAACAGTATCAGAAACAAAGATCTGAGTGGTAGGTATGCTCTTTGCTAGTGGAGCATTGTTGCTTATAGGCCTTTGGAACTGGCCAAAGAAGTTAATATACTGATCAGTGTTTATACACATACATATAACAATTTCCATATGCAAACATATGTATTGATATTAAACTAATCATGAGTTTATATAATGACAAACTCTAATCCTGTTACCACAAGTTTCATTCTTGTGTCTTCCCTTTATCTTATATTCTTACTCTAGTCATGAAAACTTTCTTTTACCACTAATTTTTCAATTCCAGTAGTTTTAGTATAGCAGTATCAGAATTTTTCTTCATATCACCATGGGACATGACTTTCTGAACTAAAATACAGTGATTATGTACAGTTCCTTTTGCTTTTAGTCTTACAGATTCTACTCATTTCCTAATTGCTTTGGTAAGCTCCACTTCCTCCTATCCCTTTTACTGAGGTTGTTCTATACATATGTAATATAGTTAGAGTCCCTTACCATTCACTGCATTCCTTCCTGGAATCTGCCACCTAATAAATGAGCTTTTCTTAATTTGCATACATTAAGCTTTACTCTGTGCTGTAAATTTTTATGGGTTTGAAGAATGTATAATGGCGTTATCCACTATTACTATATTATACAGAGTAGTTTCACTGTCCTAAAATTCTTCTGTGCTTTCCCTATCCAACACTCTATTCTTACTCTCAAATCATCAGCAAGCTTATTAAGCCTCCATAGTTTTGTCTATTCCAGAATATTATATAATTGCAATCACATTATATGAAGCCTTTGAAGACTGACTCTTTTACTTACCAATATTTCTTTGAGGTTTATTGATTTTTTTTGTAATAATAGCTCGTTTCTGTTTTGCCTAACAATATTCCATTGTATGAATATCTCAAAGATTGTTTATCTACTCACTCATGGAAAAACATCTTGGGTAATTCCTCATTTAGTAATTATTAATTGTTTTTGTGAATCTAATTTATTCTATGGTCATAAATTTTCAAATCAGTTGCATAAATACCTATTAGTGGAATTGTTATATTTTATGGTAAAACTGCTTAGACTTATAAGACAATTGATAATCCTTAGTGTCTATCATTTTTTATTCTAACCAGTACCAAATGAAAACTCTATTGCTCCACATCCTTTCTAGCAATTGATATTGTTAGACTTCAAGTGCTCTGAAAATGCAAGACTTATTGGAAACTCATTGTTATTTCAAAAAATTTTCTGAAGACTAATGATCCTCAGCATCTTTTTATGTGATTTTCTGGCATCTTTATATTCTATTTTTATTTTTAAAACTTGTTTGAATAACTTGGATGCAGATATTTTACAGATATGTATATCACAAATAGTATTTGCTATTTGTCTTTTTCTTGGTACCAGGGATTGAACTCAGGGGTACTCGACCACTGAGCCACATTCCCAGCCCTATTTTGTGTTTTATGTAGAGACAGGGTCTCACTGAGTTGCTTAACGCCTCGCCATTGCTGAGGCTGACTTTGAACTTGTAATTCTCCTGTCTCAGCATCCCTAAGTGCTGGGATCACAGGTTTGCGCCACCGCGTCTGGCTTGCTATTTGTCTTTTACTTCTCTTTCAGTGGTTTTGGGTTTTTTTTAGCAATTTTTAAAAAATTTTTATGCAGTTAAACTTATCACTCTGCTACTTTCCTGGTTTGTGCTTTGCTGTTGTACACATGCACACAAACAAAAATAAAATAAAAGATTATTCTTTACTTCCTTGTAAAAGTTTAGTTAAATATACCCAAACACTTGGGCTCTTCATTATGTTCCACTGAAACTCCATGCCCATTCTCTTGCTCATGCTTTCTTGTTTTAACTAGTATAGGTTTATAGCTGAGTACTGAAGTCGCACAGTATCATTAGTATCATTCTTCCAACATTGTTCTTATTTACTATTGTGATCAATTTGTTTGCATCCAAAATAGCTTGCATCATTTGATTGAGACTGCATGAAACCTGTAGATTTACCTTGAGAACTGGCATTTTAGCCATCATGTCTTCCAATCTGTGAACACAGATATCTATTTGTCCATTTAATCTCCTATTTCTTTAATCAGAAATTTTCAGAATAAAGATCCTGTACATATTTCATTAGCTTTATATTTAAGTATTGATTTTTGGAGGAATGCCATTGTAATTGGTATTATTTACATTTCAAAATCCAGAAATCTTTACGGGCATATAGGAAATTTGTGGAATCTTGTATGTTAACCTTGTGTTCTTCAAACTTGTGTAAACAATTATTACTTCAAGGAGACTAAAAAAATTCTTTGGGATTTCCTTTTTAAAATTAAGTTTCTTTTTAAGTGATACTGGAAAACACAAAAATTTCATGTATTAATAGGTTAATGAAGTCTTTTAATGTATGTATACACTGTGTAATGTTTAAGTCAGTCTCACAGACATTTAAATCAATCATTTATAAATACAAAGTTATTTCTTGCTCCTAAATCTATGCATATTTTCTATCCTTTTCTTTTTTTTATGGCAGTATTTAATATCTATTGTACCAAATTGAATACCAGTAGTAAAAGAGAACATTCCTGCCTTGCTTTCAATTTTATGGAGAAAACATCTGTATACTTACCATTCTGTAAGTGTGTTACAAACATAATGTAACATTCTTTGTCAACTGAGCTTTATCAATTGAGTGTTCCTCTGTTACAATTTTTTTTTTTTGGTACTGGAGATTGAACTCAGGGGCACTCGACCACTGAGCCACATCCCCAGCCTTATTTTGTGTTTTATGTAGAGACAGTGTCTCACTGAGTTGCTTAGCGCCTTGCCATTGCTGAGGCTGGCTTTGAACTCACGGTTCTCCTGTCTCAGGCCCCCTAAGTGCTGAGATTACAGACTTGCGCCACTGTGCCAGGCTGCTTGTGCCACTGCGCCCGGCTACAATTTCTTAACAATTACTTTTTATCATGAATAACATTGGGTTTTGTACAGAATGTGGTATAATTTGGCATGATAATTTTTTTTAATTTTGTTGTTTTAATAGATTACTTAATTGCATTTTGAGTCTTAAACATGTCTTGTATATTTGGAATAAATGTCACTTTATCATAGTGTATATTCATTTTACTCTTTATTGGATTGATTTCTAATATTTTCTTGAATATTTTTGTATCTATGTTCATTAGAAAATTTGCCCTGTAGCTTTGATTTATATACCTGATTTTAGTATTAGGGTAATGCTGGCCTCATTGTTGAAAAGAATTTTCTGTTTCTCATTTCTGGAAGAAATTATATTTTAGTGTAGAGTGCTCTCTAAGATTTTTTCTTTTAACTCCAAATACTAATATTGTGAGATGTTTTGGAAGCCATAACAGTCTTAAAATAATTTCTAACTTGTATATAAAAGACCAATTTTCAGAGGAGAAATATACTTCTGAGGAAATGAGTATGCCTTGGTAGTTAGACTCTTACGGTGCATCTTTCTGGCTGCTCTGTGCAAATGTGATAAAACCAAGCATTACTCGCACTGTTTTGGTCACACTTAACTACATAGTTCTTTGATAATAGTCTTTAAGTGTATTTTGGTTTTCAAAATATATTTTAAAAATGTATTTTTTAAAAATACATGTTCAAAAAGTGTTTCAAAATACTTTTATAGAATGCAAAAATAGAATGTTTTTCATTTTGTTATACTATGAATATCCTTTCATAACAATTATGGCATAACACGCTCTTTCAGTTGGCAAAACTATTTTTAAGATTTCTTACAATTTTAGGGAATTCTTGTTCCACCCCTATATTACAATCATTTATTCATTTGGGTGCCTAGTGTTGATGGTAATCATGGATATGCTTTTAAAAAGCAAAATCAACAGACACAGGGAATAGACAAAAACACAACAAAAAGTGATGCCTATGCTGCTTTGCCTTAAAAGTCAAAGATAAGTCAAACTAGACAATAGACATTCATCAAATGATGAAGATAAATTAGGAAAATTGAGAAAATTCAGAATTTTAGAATTAAAAAATTTTATCAATGTCATTGAACAGTACATTTTCAAGTGAATATTGAAAAAGAGTGGGAAGTAAATAAAGCAGTGTTTGGTATAGAACTATATCTTGAGTAGACAGCAGTTTTGAGAAACTCAAAACTGATGTCTTAAATATTTAATGAGGCTTAAGGAAAGGTTAATATAAACATTGGCAATACTTCTAGGGTTGAAAAAAATGAGAGAGAGGAGTGTGTCTGCTATAATAATAAAGGGAGTAACTTGATCATAAAATTAAGTTTTGACTCGTATTTCCAAGATAAAATGGAGACGAAAGAGAGTATGGATTAAAGTTAACAAGAATTCAGAGATGAGAAGAAATATTGACCACATTGGTATTAATCTCAAAAAAAGAGGATTTCCTTGCCGAGACCAAGAAAACTGAGGATGAGTTGTAAAACTGGGAAATATTTAGAAGTTTTTCTTTCTTTTTAAATCCAAAGATGGTTTCAATCTCTCCAAAAGATGAAGTTTTCTTTGAGATTAGAGAGCTTGAATTCAGAATAGATTAAAAAATAGGATAGTTGTATGAAAACATCAGTAATCAGAGAAAAAAAATGGTGAAAATATTCATGATTTTGACTTGATAATCTTAATAGAATCACAATATAATGGGTTAGACTAAACTGCTAACCAAAGGAAGTATGCATCACTGACCAGATACAGGTCACACAAGTGAAGCAAGAGGGAGTTTAAAGGATTAGACAAATGAAGAATGCTTAACTGAGCAAAGTTCATGAAAGCTCCTTGAATTAGGTGAAGAATAAATAAGTTACTATGTAAAGGAGCAAGTAGGAATGCAAGTAGTAATCTTAATTTCTGAACCATGTATTAATGGTGGTAGTCTTTGTAATTAATTATGGCAAATCTCTAAATTTCAATTGCTTAACAGAGTGAAGTTTGTTTCATGCTGATATCACAACCTACTAATAGTAGGTGTCTCCTTTTGGTTGTTGTTCTCCATGCAGTACTACATGAATAAGACTCCTTATTTTCTGATGCTGTACTCTTCAACTTTCATGCATTCATCATGCTGGAAAGAGAATAGAGGATCACATAATAGTTTGATTACCAGAGCTGGGAGTAGTATCATCATTTCTGCTAATATCACAGTGGCCAGATACGATTAAAATTGCCCCAATTAACCTGCATGAGAGGCTGGGAAATATAGTCTTTGTGCATGAAAAGGAAATAGATCTAGTAAACATATAGCTAGGCTTTTTCATTCAAGAAAACATTCATAGGACAACTATTGGTGGTAGCTTAATTGGAATGACAACTTAAATCATTTCTAGAAAGCAAACTTAGCAACATAGAGATTAGAAAATAAAATAAATTGCTCTGGGGTTTGCAGAAAAAGCTTCTGAGGGCTATAGAACAGAACATTCTGGAAAGGGAAATTGACCTAAATTTCTACCTGAATTTAATTAAAGTTGAATAGATCATTGGAGTGAGATCTAAGCAAAGAATGTCTTTCCTATATTAGTCAAAAGGGCATGATTCTCAGTATAACTGATTTTGAGCAAATACATTTTTATAATGAGGTATTTAAATTTTCTTAGCATTATAATCTTATATTAATGTTATTTTCCATCTTTATGGGTACTACTCTTACACACACACACACACACACACACACACACACACACACGCTTTTTTATTTAAATATTACCCTCCAAATGCCTAGCTTATACTAAGGAAGAACAAAGTAGACTTTGAAGATAAAAGCAATGAGATCCTTGTCCTCAAGAATTTAAAAATTAGTGTGGTATCAACATAGAAGTACAGAAAGTAATATATTATGGTAAGTCTTTAAATGGAGGTATGAACAGAATGCTGTGGCTATATTAGAGAAGGGACACTTGAAATAAGAGATGGTAATGTGTGGTAGTTAAAAAATGAGCTTCAGAATTAGGCACACCAAAGCACCATTGTTGCCTCTGATAGTTACTTTCCTGTGTGGTGTTGGGCAAGGTACTTAGCATTTCGGGATCTTCATCTATAAGTGCAGAAAAAATGATCACACCAATGAAATTGTGAATCTTTAATTAAACCATGTATTTCACAAACACATTGCTTAGGTTTAAACAGTTTGGAGGATACCCAGGGATATATGTTGTAAAAGGTGTCTCATACAAAGATTTGGAGACCAGATGACAAATCCAGACTTCAGAGACAGATTAGAGGATTTCTCCTTAATGGTTGTTAGAATAATGGGTTATAGGTAAAGGATTCTCAAGTTGAAGTGGGAAATGGGCCAGCAAGCTACCTTTAGGGTGACCCATGTATAAGGGGTGAGTGCAGGAAGATAAACCCATGCCCGTGTAGATTCAGAAATTATGACAAACACAACTAAATGCTAATTCTTGAGGGAAAGAATTAGGAAAACTATAACTGTTACTTGTGACAAAGGTAGATTTCTGGACTCTACTAAAGATTCTATTGAGTTGCTCTGTCTAAAGGCTTAGGAAAATCATGTTTCAAAAATCCAATAAATATAGTCTATACTGTGAAAGATGATTGAGAGTAGATACTATATGGTAATGAATTTAGAGTTTGTCGTAGATGAAGAAAGATAATAAAATTTGCATTGTCTTTTTAGGATTTGGCAGTGGAAGACAGGAGACAAGTAGAAATTAAAGGATGAGAAGGTAATAAATGTGTTGATCTTGAAGAGGTAAATATGGGAGGAAATGATGGCAAAAATTTTTCCTTGGAGAATGATCAACTGTGACATCTTGAGCAAGTTACCTGTTCTGTTTGTTTCAATGTCTTCATCTAGGCAAGTAATGCTTGTGCCTACTTCTTGGGGAGCTTAGTAAAATTAAATGAAATATTTTTAAAAGACTAGGTGTAATGCTTGCACCTATTTATTTCATAAATAAAATCCTAGGCAAAGTTATGTGCTTTATATTTCTTCAATTTTTGTGGTCTAAATTTCACAGCACAAAATCCAAAACTCAACACCTATTCATCGTGTATCTCAAATGTACACTAACGAGAAAGAAAACACACAAATAAGTAAATCTGTGTTTTTATCCTCCTTTCAACAGAAAGGCTATTCTTGGTAATATAGTAAAGCTCTTGAGAACAACAAATCCAACATCTCTCAGCTAACATCCCCAGAAGAAAATCCCTATGAGCAATAGTTCCAGCTCTTAAACTTAGAGGGAGAGGTTTTTTTTATGTTTGGGGAAAATGTGTTCTTTCTCTGTGTTTCAAATATGCTTTGTTGTCAGAAATGTCAGTTTTCAATAGATAGAATTTCAGATTTCAGTTGATTTCCAGAAATGTAAATGTTTTCACACTTAGATTTGCATTGTCTTATTTGACAATCAAGTCTGTAAACAAACTTCCTGAGGAGAAACTTAGAAGGTTTGTCAATTTTAAAGCCAAGCATGTGAGAGTAGTTACTTCAGTGAGTGCATCCAAGTAACAAGATCTAACCCTGAGTGAACAACCCTGAAGATTGTGCTTAGAGACTAGTGAACTTCGGCTAGCAGAAGTGTTTCAAAATTGTTTATGTTTTCTGCTGCTGTATCATTGGTTAACATCTTTCTAGTAGGGATATAATTATAAATGCACAATATGTGCTTAATATCAGGGGGTGGCGACAAATCTCTGGTTCTCATCAATGAGCATTCCAGATAAGCACATATCTGGGTTTGATCTTTAGTTATGTGAGCAGCCATGTTTACTCTCTCATAAATAGTATTTAATGACTTCCTTTGTAAATAAAATATTCCTTTTTTTCAAATGCTTCAGTGATATGGTGTTTACCAAAACTCTTGGATGATTTTATAGCACTATTTTACTTTATTTGCATGATTGCATGTACTTTTAACTACAATATAACTTCATAGTATTTTAAAATGTAATTATACAATTGTAAAACAATTACTTGTGACTTAAATTGACCAACACCAAAAACAAGCCAAAATCCTTTTCCACAGTGAACTATTACTATAACATATAAAGCATGTAAATGATTCTAAAATGTCTTTTGATCCCTAAGGATATATACATTTCAAAGGAAGAAATGTGTCAGTTAACTTTTCTAAATTATTAAGTAGTCATATTAGAATTTAAGACTAAAAGGTAGCTGCTTAATAAAATGATACCCATTTCTAAGAAAAAAGACAGATTGGATTAAATTTTGTCTGTGGTATTTGGATGTTATTTATTTTTTTCATTCAGTTGGAATATATTATATACCTGACATTCTATAATTTTAAATAACAAATAAGAACTTCATTTTTTCCTAGACCCGTGTGGGCTCACATCAGTTATTTGCTAAAAGTTTTAGTAGAAACTATTTCAGTCCTGACTCAGGAATAAAGAATGGGAACAGGGAACTCTGTGTGTGTGTATATGTGTGTTTATTGAAAAAAAATCTAACATTTCAGCCATTTTCAAGTGTCTATGGCATAAATGTTCACATATTTATGCCAGATTAGTTTTTTGAACTCAATATCAAGTCTTACAAATGTTAGCATTCAAAATTCCTTTTTACCTTTCAGAGCATATATGCTATTGAGAAAGGCAATAACTGACTAAATTAGTTACAATACAGAGATAAATGTTTTAATACTTAAAAAATTTAAAGATGGATAGAAATATTGCTTGCTAAGCAAGAGGAGTTGCTTCTATGACTTAAAATAGGTAAAACTAAGGATCTTAGGCTCAATGCCACATATACACGTTGATGAAGAATATTATTTTGGTTATTTGCTGGTTAATAGTTTTGTTTTATTGCTAAATTCATGTAAACTTGGGAAAAACAAATGTTGCTATTTCCTTGTTATAATCCTTCCTCTACTTTAGAATAATATGCCATTAATAAGCCATTTAAATGGATATGAAACTAATATTTCTATATTATCTAATTGAAATCATATATAGTAATAGTAACTTCCTTTACTGCATACATGAGAACTTGGTTTCCCAAGTTGAGCTGCTTCTGTCAAAACTAGCATAATCATAATTCAGTATGGTTTCAAAATTAAATATGAGAGGCCACAAATAAAAAACTTTATTGTTTAATTAGTGAATATTTATATCCAAGATATTTAATATCACAAATCATTAATTTGGAAAACTAATCCAAGTGATCACTAAAGACTGTAAAAGATGCTATTGCTAACACTTTAAAAGGCAACATTCAACATAGTGCCATATAGTTTTTTTTACAACAGTGTATTTATAATTATCACCTTTCTAATGAAATAGTTTGCACATAAAATTAGACATATTTTATAGCTACAATTCAGTTTTCCTGGGAGAATTTAAATCTCATCATACCATGAATTTAATTGGTTTTACTTTCTTCTATAATCATAATTCAACAAAAGAAGTTTGTTTTACACTTCCAAATATACATTGACTCACCATCAAATAAATAGGGACCAATATATAAATACCTATATTTATATAATAGCATGAATATATATTAATAAGCACATATATACACGCTTATGTATACATATTTGCTTATATATGTATATGTATATATGTAATATATACATATACATATATAGTGGCATGATGAGAATTTGCATTACTTCTCAATTGACTCAGAAAATCCTAGAATTATTTTACACAACTGCTCATTGTCGGTTGAATAAATTGCTCATTTGCTCATGGATTCCCTGAGGTTTTGAGACGTATATTTTTCAGTCTAGTAAGGACATTTTTAATTTCCCACAGTGTAAGTAATCTTCAGTAAAATGACTGTAACTGTAGGTAAAACATATTAAAACTGGCAACCATTTCAAACATATTTCAGACAGAATGGATTTCTACTCTTCTGAATACTGCTCCTGAACTCATGTGCATATGGTGTTTCCTTTGAGATTTTTATAGAAAAGATTGAATCTGATCCATATCTAGGCTGACATTCCCATTATTACAATTAGGGAAGTGTCAGTAATTACAGTTCATTTGCCAGATGACTGGCACTGTTGGTATTTATGGATTTTCTTTCTTAGTGTCTTTTTTGGTTTATCATTTAAAGATTTTTTAAATAGAGTTCACGCCTCCAACACAAATTCTATTATTTTACCTCTAGAGGCCAACAAAAAACAGTATGATCTGAAAAGACAAAGAGACTTAGAAGAGAGTAACAAGTATTATTATTATTGTTATTATTATTAGCTTGCTACCCATAGTGAAGTCAGAAATAGCTGAAATTTGTCTTCAATCTTCCCTTGTACCTAGCTGGCTACTGTTTTCGAGCTTCATTCCTTGTTTCCAGAAATGTGTAGACATTGGATTGCAGCTGTCATTTACTCTCCCTGGGAGAGGTTTATTTTCCATTGGTTTCCTCACTCCATAGGAAAAAGTATTATATAATTATACTGTACTCTACCTTATCAACTAATGTGAATTCTCTCATATGGATGTATTAATTTGAAATAATTAATTTTACCACAAAGTGATTATCTTAGCAGTATCTTTCTCTAACAAAGAGGGATTTCATCCATACCTTATCAGAAATTGGGTCCAGTGCTTTCATTCTTCATGTCACATCTTAATCTCTATGTTTAGTGTTTTTGCCTTCAGATCTATAATCTCTGGTTGATTGTAGTAGACTTGTAATTTATCTTGCTGTTTTTGGTATCTGTTTTCTAAGCTTTCAAGAATTCCTCAATCAGTTTAGACATTCTAATTGCTGCTTGAAACTTGTCAGTTCACCTTTGCAACATTTATTTAGCTGTGATTTTTCAGGAAATATGACTGACTCCATAGACAGCAGAATGATTTCCAGAATAGTTACTAAAAATATGGGCTCATATATTATAACATACACTCAATTTAAATGTGTAGTTCAGTGAGTTTTGAGAAAAATATATTTATGCCTATGAAACCACATTACAAACGAGACATAGAACACTTTCATCACTCTAAAATGTTCTCTTTTGTGCTCTACAGTTAATCATCCACTACCATTCTTGGCTTTAGGCAAATCCTGATGAATAAAATATTTTTAAAACTTATCTTTATAAGTATGATTGAAATGAGTAAGAAAATAATGGAAGTTTTCACTGTCAAGAAAGTAAAAATAAGAATGATAAACAAGTGCTGGATTTAGTGTTGCCCTGATATGTTGGAGGTACCTAGAAGTCCATAGCCTCAATTCTACTAAAATATTTGCAGAAATTAAGTGTAACTAGATCATAAAGCAAACCTCAAGGAATTCGGAATAGTAAAGGCCATATGTACTGCACCTTCTGTACAAAGGTCATCAAGTTGAGGATGAATATAATTCTGTGATGCTTTTTCTCCCAAGGATCAAAGGATAATGATATTATTATCATTTTATTGTGATTTATACTTTCTTAAAATTTTCTAGAAAAAAATTAAAAAATAATTAGGAACAAAAAAGAATAAAATGGAAGACTTCTCATTTCACTAGTACATATCCTCTGTAATTCCCTATAAGTAATAACCCCCTCAAAAAATAAAAATAAAAAGTGTATCAGAGATGTGTCAACTTTTCAAAAAAAAGAAAGAAAAAAAAGGGGGAAAATTTAGAATTATAATGATTCATACAGGATGCAGATTCTGGTCCAGAGGAGGTATGTACATAGATTGATACAGACCCATTCAAGTCTGACAATACTTGACCAAATATATTGTTTGACTTCCCTGTATTTCAGGACCCCAACTTGATGGTTGATGTTTTCCAACTGGAGAACTGACAGGTATACAGTCTCTGGTAATAGAAGATGTGTTGAGCAGATCTTTGCCCATCCTAGATTCCCATGGACAAGACAAGATGATGCTGAAGAAAACATTCCAATCTTTTGAGAGATGACCTAAATGAAAGTGTGACCTCTAAGAACACTATGCTATAGCAACCTGTCGCTTGTTATTACTTATAGCTGGATTGAAGGACAAACTTGGCTGAACTGTTTGTCCTTTGCCCTATGAACTTTGACTTATAAACTACCAACAGAAAGAAATGAAGATGGCTGGAGAGACAGACACATAGAGTCATTGGTTAAAGGCAAATTTGACTAAAAATACGATTTTTAAAAAAGCAACCAGTTTATCAAAGGATTCTTAGAACATGAATATACATTCTCAGGATACACAATAAACTCTGTGTTTGAGCATTCAATAAACAGAAGCAGTAGTTTGACCTTAAGATGGAACCCTGGTGGACCTGGCATAAGTAGAGCACAAAGCACCCCAGGGAAGGACTCTGGTTCTGCGGTGATGATCTGGTTCTGCTGTCTTGGTGGGGCCTCCAGAATTTTGAAGATTCTCAAGCCACATCAAGACCACCAAAAAGAACTTGTTAATCAAATAATACTAGGTTATTAAACTTGCTGCTACAAGGGAAAACTTGAACTAGGCAGACATTTATTTGTCTTGAAAGAGTGAAGGTAGAGTATGCTATTTAGAGCTTTAAGACCCTGATTCATTGATTATTAGGTGACTTTTGTAAGATAAGGAACTTAGAATTAAGCAGAATTTATGATATTATAACTTTGGATTGTTGGTCACCATGAGGAAATACTCAAAATGAATCTTGATCTCATTCTTTTTGACTTGGAAGATGATTTGATTGGGTTACAGACTTATTCTCTGGGAGGAAATATTTCTTAGGGCCAACTGCTAGTTTATTTTTGTTTGGTCTCAGAGTTACTTAGCTAGGTTTGGGAAAATATAGCTAGTTTCATTTTTTACACAGAGACAGGTAATTATATTGGCTTCATTTCTCACCCGCTGCATTCTATTTTGGAGAAAGAATGTGAAGGAAATAATATCAGAAAAAATATTTCCCAAAACAAATCAGCTATATATTGAGCACTTAAACCTAGTTACATTAGGTGTTTGAACTTTTCATATGTAATAAATAAATTCAAATCAATGTTGATAAAACAAGGCTTAAATTTTTAGCCTTATCTAATGAAGTTACAATATAACTTCATACTTCTCAAGTTTCTCTAGAATGCATTTCTTTCTTTAAAATTATTCCAAGTATTTATCTAGGTTTACCTTAGACAAATGATTTGACTTAACAACGTGATATTTTGTCTTCAGCTGCTTTAAATTTTTTTCTATTACTTTTGTTAATGGTCTACAAATGAAAGGTACATAAAACCAATTTAACCTAATTCATTTCAGTTACTTCCTAGGACATTCATTGTAATGACAAAATATTCATTGTTCAATTCTGAATCAAAGAATGTGCTATGATTTATTCTCTCTTTTTTGGCCACATTTGATACCATCAACCTATCCTCAAATTTACTTATTGGCCATATTTTGCTGCTCTTTTAAAAATCAGATTCTTAATCCATGGCAGTGTCTGAAGCTTATACACAGATCTACTGAATTCAATTCTACAAATGATGCAAAAGCACTTACACTCACTGCTGCGCTTTTCATATGACCCACCAGTTGGATCTAATAATGTTTGAGGTTATCTGTGAGGAGTTATTTCTAATTTGCCTTTTCTCACTCTCCTGAGTCCAATTCTTATATGTTTATTTATTTTAGTCTTCCTGAATGAATCCCTCTTCTTATTAAAGTGATCCTCAAATTACTTCCTGACAAAGGCATGGAGGACGGAAAATATATGGATGTTTTTGTGTCGAAAAACATCTTTTTTTCTTTACTTGACAGTTTTCTGGTGAAAAAAAATAAGTAATTGAAATTCTTTGCCCTCAGAATATTTTCTTCTAGCAATCAGTTTAACGTTATCTGATTCATGCTGCTTTTAATTTTCTTTCTCTAAAATGTCTTGAATCTCTCCTTTATCTTTAGTATTCCTAAATTTAATGACAATGTATCTTCATGCATTTTCTTCTTTGGAATGAAGGGTAATTTAAAGAAATGTCTGTCTTCAAATGCAGGATATTAGTGTAAATGTTTTGCAACCAAGATTTCTGCATTCAAAATTATTGGATATTCTAAATTGATTTTTCTGGGTATCATATATTTTCTACTTGTCTTTTATTCTACATTTTCCAACATTTTGTCCATTTTGGTCTCCATTCTTTCTATTGCTGTTTTAAATTTTTAATTTCCAAGAGACATTTTTCCTCTCTGATAATTCCAATGTCATGGTAATTCTTATATTTATTTTGTCATTATAATATGTCTTATAATTTACCTGTGGCCAATTTTGAATTGTTGGATTATATCTATTATCCTAAAATCAGATTATATATTTTATTATCTTGGATTTTTCTATTTCTTTAGAAAATAGAAAAAACCGTGAGGTTTTTTTCCTCACGTTTTGGGTATCCCTTGTTTTCTCTCTCATATAGAAGCATAAGACAAAATAAATCCTTGGGGGCTTGGGAAGGGGCAGTTTAGGCCAGTCAAATTTTAAGTTCAACTTTCAGGAATAGCCAAAGGTTAGTTAGTATCCTGTTGTATCTGATATTAAAATATTTAGAGCTTTCATTTAAGACACCAGAATGCTTGTTAGATTCTACTATGGGCTACTTTTCTTTACACTCTACATCAGGCTGTAAATCTGATTTTTTTCTTTTATTTACCCATGATTAACTAATTCCTATGTAGTGACCATGTTTATGGAAATGGCAGGGAAGGTATGCGGGGCAGTTTGATTTTTTCAACACAATAACCCCTGTCTCTCTCCTCTTTTCTGCCCTCAGTACATATACATCATTGAATTCATGTTATTTCAAGTTTCAAGCTAAGCAAAATTAGTGAGCCCATTTCTCTGTCCCCTTTTAGTGAGGCATATGAATCACAACTATTTCCTCAGTTTTCCATGTTTGAGAAATTTGTTACAATCTTTTGCCCACTGGTAGTATGATGAAATTTTCCTTGATTTGGGGATTATGTAATTTGTTTTTTTCCCTGGTACCAGGGACTGAAACATGCTAACTAAATACAGTATTTTACCACTTAGCCACATCCACACTCTTCAAATTTTTAAAACATCATTCTGTTAAGCTTTTAATAGAACAGGGAATAAACTCAGAATTTCAGTTTGATATCCTAATATTATCATGCTGGAACAATAATATGTGTATCCCTCTGTATAATCACATTTGAAAGCATGATTTCCTTGATTATACAAGCGATGGTAGAATGTGTATACTGAACTGCTGAGAGAGAAGTGAAATGGATGGCCATAAGTTGCTTGTGGAGGTATATATTAGTATCATATTTCTGGAAAGAAATCTGGCTATGTGGATCAAGATACTAAAAGATTTAATACCTGTTATTTGTAACAATCTATGCTAAGGAACTATCTAGAAACCTGTGTTGAGAATTCTGAACAGTGCTGTTTATAGTGTTTTAAATTAATTAAAAGTTTGAAATAAATACCTGTTAAAAAGTTAAGAATTATTATATAACTTAAGGTAACATCCTTGCAAATAAATTATATGGATAATAAATAAAAATCAGACATGTTTAAATGATGATGACTTAGAACAAATAGGAGATAGATAGATGGATAGATAGATAGATAGAAGAGAATATTTATTTGGGAAATTGACTCCCATGATTATTAAGACTAAGAAGCCCCATGACAGACCATCTACAAGCCATATAGAATTGTAGGGATTGCCAGTAACGTGGCTTATTTTAAATATTCAGGCCTCTGAAGCCAGGAAACTGATGCTGTAATTCTCAGTTTGAGGTTGGAGGCCTGAGAACCTGGGGCAACTGGTGTATTCTTGGAGTCCCAGGTCTGCCAGAGAACTTGGAAGTTTTGTTGTTGTTGTTGTTTGTTTGTTTTTATACTGGAGACTTAACCCAGGGGTACTTTAGCACTGAGTCATAAGCCCCAGCCCTTTTTATTTTATTTTTAAATTTTGAGACAGGATTTCACTAAGTTGCTTAGGGCCTTGTTAAGTTGCTTTTTAGGGCCTCAAACTTATAAACCTCCTGGCTCAGTCTCTTGAGTCACTGACATTACAGACATTTGCCACCCACTGAGCCTTCCAAGAACCTGGAGTTCTGATGTTCAAGGACAGGAAGAACAAACTATGCCAGCTGTAAGAGCAAGAAAACAAAACAGAAGAAACAAACTTTTCTTTCTGTTCTATCTAGGATTTCAGTCAATTGGGGAGTAAGTGGTGCTTTCCTGCTCAGTCCATCAATTCGTAGACCAGTCTTCTGTAGAAACACTCTCACAGACACACCCAGAAACAATGCTTTACCAGCGCTCTAGGTATCCTTAATCTAACCAAGTAGACACTTAAAATTAACCTTCAAGATGACAATATATACTAAATAAGAAAGCAGGATAAGACACTGCACATTCAACATAATACAGATTTATACCAATAAGTCAAATCACATGATGTTTTTTATTTTTATGAGTAAAAACAATTCAAAATTGACACCTATATACAATTATGATATATAATCTATATATTATGTAATTTTATAAATTAAAATAAGTTACCTAAAGTAGATACAGTGAATATAGGAAAGGAATACTAATATTGTCTGACTTGAGGTGGTAGGATTAGAGTTTAGTTTTACTGTTTCTTATACTATAAAGAAATGTGTTTGTGATCTATAAAAACTGTGGCTTTTAGTCATGTTTTAAAGTTCATATTGTGAGGAAATTTGTAAATGTCAAAATATCTTAGCTATTAAATACTTATATGCAATGAATGACATACATGTAAGGGGAAAAGACACATTATTTGTTAGAGTGTTCATTTAATATGCATGAGCGGTATCCGTCTACTTTCAGGGCACTTACAGTATTAGAACAATGTGTGTAGAACAATTGTGCTGCTTCAAGACAGGATTTAGCATCACAGATTCACGAATAACTGGGTTTCTACTGTACGTCATCCCATTGAGGCAATTAGTTGTCTTCATTTTTATTTGGCTTATTTTCTGCTGCTGTAGAAAATTTTCATCTTGTACATAGAAAACATCTGTTTTCTGTAAAAGTTCAGTGCCATTTAGAAAGATTGGCTTAGAAGGAAGATTGGAAAAGCAACATAAGAGCCTTTTAAATTAGTACATTAACAGACAGGTCTGAACTAAGTCATCTTTTGATATGTATGCTGATGAAAAAAAAGTTCATTTGGCTGAATTTTTCTATTCATTAATTGTATAAGAAGCTACACACATTTTCAACTGGTCTACATTTTTGTGGTCACACTTTTTATTTGGTTGGGAGGCACATGCAAATACATCATATTTTCTTTATTTTCTGTATCTTTAAGCCATGGTCAAAATATTTTAGCATCCCCAAAAAGCTTACTTTGTAGTGATTTCTTATTCACTTTTCTAGCTCCACTGAGTAGTACAGTGTTGTGACACATAGTGTGGATGTAAAGTCACTGTAGAAATTAAATTTAAGAGAGTTATGCCCTTTTTGTAAATAATTAATAATTACTTTGTGATAAGATCATTTCTATTTTTGTTATAATATCATTTTCTATGGCCCTCAAAATTAATCACTATTAGATACAATTGAATTAATTTGTGCTAATGCATGTACCTATTAATTTTGAATTTAAATTATATCAGGTTTTCTCTATAGCTACTGGATACTAAGGTAAGGCATCTGAGTTAGTATCAAATTTTGCAAAAATTCCTTCTTTAAAAAATACTTTAAAATATCACAGTTCTCTGAATTTTAGCTGATAGGATTCAGATGAACACAAGGAAAAGCATCCTTGTTTGGTTATAATAAGAGGATTACCTCACATGAAATATACATGATCCAAAGCAAAAGGGTTTAAGGCAAGGATTTCCTTTTCAAAATTGGACTTGTTTTCTTTTGAAAACCTCAATTTCCAGTCATATATTTATGGAAATTTAGAGAAGCAACTTCAGCCATGATGTGAAAATAGAAATAGTATAGGGTGGGTCTCACATGCTATGGGCAACTTCATCCCTTTCCTTAACTATCAGCTAGAAGCAATAAGATATGCTGGACAAGATACATTATTGGTCAAGTGTATCTGTGAACTGCTACTTTAGAAAATATACTTGAATTACAGTATTGATTCTTCATCTACATCCTCCAATCCAGTATCTAGTTGATATCAAAGAAAATACTAAGCTAAGTAGTCATTATGTATAGAAAGAAAATCAAGAAGTAAAATTATTGCTTAAAAGAAACATTATGGGTATCTTTAAACTTAAACATTATAGTAATATATTTAAAGACATATTAAATAGTCTAGCTGATGATATTATCAAATACAACTTGATAAAGGATTGTTTTAAATAAGTAATTATGGGAATTTTTATCCTGGAAAAATTTCATAGTAACTAGATACATTAATCATGTTCATGCTGAATTCAGGTTGAAAATAGCTTTCCCTTCAGGGAAAAATTTGAATGTTTGAGTAGCACTATTAAATAAAGCATCCTTTCCCTGCCAGCTGCAAAAGGTATTTCTTTTCTTTTCATTACTTTTTTGTAGCCACTATCCATAGTCTATTCCCAAGAGAAAAGGGTCTATCTTTTAGAGAAAAAAAAAGCTCTCTTTTCCTCTGAACCAGTTATTCGTCATAGTTTTTCTAATTTTATCCCATTTTTATTTATTTTTGAGTTTACTGATAACTATATTCTGTTGCTAATAAATTGATGGTCTAAATAATTATTTGTGAGATGAATTATATTTGCTATTATTTCTTAAATTATTTTTATTTTAAGACCCCTTTATTGAAGTTGTAAAACAGAGTTACCAAGAAAAGTTATTATATAAGTGAATAATATTTTTATTCAGAAATTTTTAAAATAATTCCAAGTTAGCAAGGTGAATACCACCAGAATCAAGAAAGATCAGGATCTGAGAATTGCTAATTAACATTCTTTACATTACATTCTAACCTCAGTTTTCTGACTTCCAATGTGAACAAAGTAATTGGTTTCTTCCTTCTCACCTATTTTCTCATCTGTCAAGAAATTTAAACTAAAATATAAGTCAACTTTTAGTGATATGAATCTATAAGACATGCGTACATGTATTTGAAGCATATTTTTTTTAAAAAATTCTGTCTATATGTATTTAATTTTGAAGGGGTTTTATATTTCTTGAATTTCTTGTTTAGTTTGCATGTGTGTTTTGTGTGTTTATGAGGTTTTTTCTGTGTGTGTGAGAGAGAGAGAGTGATGTAGGGGATCAAACCCAGGTCCTCACACAAGCTAGGCAAGGGCTCTACTACTGTGTTGCATTTTTGAGCTGATATTTATTTTATACTGTTCTTTTCTATTTTAATTGAAGGCCATGAGACAGGATAAGTTTCAGAATTCAGGTTATTTTTACTTTAAGAAGGAATTTTGAGCAGAGCGCAGTGGTGCATGCCTGTAATCCCAGAGGCTCAAGAGGCTGAGGCAGGAGGATTTCCAGTTCAAAGCCAGATTCAGCAAAAGTGAGGTGCTAAGCAACTCAGTGAGATGCTGTCGCTAAATAAAATACAAAATAGGGCTGGGGATGTGGCTCAGTGGTTGAGTACTCCTGAGTTCAATCCCCAGTACCTCCATCCACCCCCCAAAAAAACAAAGTTTGAGAAAATTTCAAATATTGATAATATCGCATGATCAACTACATGATCAACTACATTAATATTTCTGTATCAAAATATATAAATATACAAAGTGTAATAAATAAAGATGAACCTTAGATTTACATGAGTTGGAATGAGGCTTTGTAGTCAAGTCACTTATAAATTTTAACTTTTGATCTTTCATGTATTTTTTTATTCAGTCTAAGGATCAAATATTTTGTCATAGTTGAGGGACATTGAGAACAAATTTGCAGAATGGCTGGAAGGAAGACTAAAAGGTAGGTAAGGAAAGAATCTGGTAGTGAGTTTCTGAGCAGAGGGAAGAATATCAAAACCAGGCAGGAGTGTGAGAGTTTTGGACAAATTGAGGGATGAAAAGAACTCCTTACAAAAGAGATTGTGGAAAAATGTATCACTTCTTTTTAAGTAAGCAAGGCAAAAATATAGTCACTGTCAATGGTGAGGGTATTTGAATTTTTTCAATTTCTTCTTCTATTTTTCCTTCTTTCATCAGTTACAAAATTCAATGTAATTTGAGTATAAGTGTTTTATGTTTTTGGTCCAGTTATTTTGTTTTTTAAAAATAAAATAATCTGTCATACTCCCTACCCTCTGAGACCAAAACCAAATAAACAAAACATATTATGCCTGGTAAATATATGCCAAGAAGAAAGAAAAATAAATAAAAGGATATATAAAGAAAACTAGAAAAAGAAAGTGACCAATTCTTTTCTAGATAATTCCATCGAGCAATTCTACCTGTTATTTCAAACAAATATGCAATTGTGTTACAATCAAGGTTTGGTATTATTTAGTCATACCAAGATATTTTAATTTTAATATGAACTTCATCACATGACTAGAAACCTCAAAAGAAAAATATAAAATGTACTCCAAAGTGAAGAATTACGTTCCTATTTTAAATGGTTGTACAATAGCTAAGTGGAAGGAATTAAACAAAATTATATATTGCTCTTTTATTAAAAATTCCTATGAATAGGACAAAAATATCTGAGTTTCAATTGCATCCAATGTTATGATATGAAAACTGTAACAGAGCAACAATAGCTTGCAAAATCCTTCAGGAGAAACTTCACACTGACCTGGGTAAGACTGCTAATTTAATTTTATCGTTGCAAGTGAAAGTGACTTGAAACCAAGGGAGACTAATCTGAACAGTAAGCCTAATTGCAAATGCCTCAGTACATTATGCAGATAATAACAGCTCCCGTGTGGATAATAGAAGTTAGCAAGAGTACTAAAAATTACACTCTCTTTTGCCATAGTGAAAATGAACTGATATTGCATCTTATCTCCTGATCCACATACTAAAATGGAAATTGCTTTCCAGGTTTTATGAATTTTACAGACAGGATATTATGAGAAACTTTTTTTGTTCTTATGCATTTATTCTTATTAAATTTGAAAGTACATCCAGAAGAAATATTTGAAAATGACAAAAAAAAAGAAAGGGGAAATTCTAGTCATGTAGATATCTATGATTTCATATAGCTTTATCATCAGCATTCATTATGAAATCTAAAAGAAATTGAGATTTCTGTTTCAAATGAGTCCATCTTAAATAAAAGATATTCTGCTATCGATATGACCATGAAATTGGATGTATCTAAAATTAGCATGAACTATGGAAGCATACACACAAACTTTATACTATCAAATTAAATACCATAAATGTCATTAGAAATAAAGGTTGAAATGTATATTTTCATGTAAATTTAAATCATTTTAATAAATTATAACTCAAAATAAAACGAGAGTTTCATACCTTTAATATAAAGATTATAAAACATGTCAGACACATAAAGACTATTCAACTACACATTGTGGCAGACTGAGAGACACCACCAGAGTATAGCCCTTCCTTCTAATGGTGCTGCAGCAAAAGGACACTGGACAGGGTCAGAAGACAAACTTCTTTCTGCTGGCAGGCTAGGAACACTAGGTAATATCAATCATTTAATGTACTATCTTCGCCCTCGCCATTGTTATGCAATGCTCTCAATGATACACTACACTGATATGTGGCTCACATAGGCACATGGAGGTGCAGGGATTTAGGAAAATACTCTGCCTAACAGCAAACTGCTTACTTTTAAAATGCAATTAAAGTCCAAGTCATGTTGAGTAAGCTTAAGCATTTTTCTCTACAGCATTTTCTCTAAGCATTTTTCTCTACAGTATACTTGAAGCAGTTTGTTTTTGTTGTTATCAAGCTTTTTAAAGCTTGTTTAGTTCAAGCAAGTGAATGCAACATAAAATATTTTAAGTTAGGTAAGAAGAGTGGAATACTCTTGTCTATTTTATAATTCAACTGGCTTCCATAAAATGTATTAAAATAGTCTGGGAAATCCTTTTCAATTCCAAATGACATACACCAAATTGGTCCATTTAACTCTGTTCTGGGAATCCATTCTTCCCCATCTATTAGCAGGCATCAAAGATTCAAAAGAAGGTGGGCGTGGTGGCTCAAGCTTGTAATCCCAACATTTAGGGAGGCTGAGACAGGAGAATTGCGAGTTCAAAGCCAGCCTCAGCAATGGCAAGGAGCTAAGCAACTCAGTGAGACCCTGTCTCTACATAAAACACAAAAATAGGGCTGGGGATGTGGCTCAGTGGTTGAGTGCCCCTGAATTCAATCATCGGTACCAAAAAAAAAAAAAAAGATTCAAAAGAAACAGATGTGACAAAAGACTTGACAGAAAGCTTTTTCAGCCAGCATATTTGGGCTTTACTCAAGGGATCTACTAAATTAATTTAATTTATGCTATTTTATGTTTATTTCAATAGTGAAATCCTAATCTCAGATGAAGATGCATTGGTGAATTCACATTAATCTAGATAGACTATTTGGCTCATTTTCTAAAAGCTACCCTCAGGCAACCAAATTCTTGAAGTGTTGTCATACTACTATCATAATACGTTATCTGAGTAAATAATGTGGGCTGTTTTACCATAATTATATTTTAGCATTACATGACAAAAAATATTTTTGACCTATATACTACTTAGCCAGATAAGTTAAGTACTAATATATTTTATCTAAGATAAACTCATTTGAAATAGAAAATCTCAACTTATTTTAGATATTCTAAAGAATTAGCTAGACCTGGAAAGCAATTTTTATTTTAGCATGCAGATCAGGACATAAGTCATGATATTAGTTAATTTTCACTATGGCAAAGGAAAATGTAACATTAAAATGTGTAATATGTATAAAGTCTTGAATATATTATATTTACATAATATAAATATAAATAATAAATACAAATAAGTATAACATATAAAAGGTTTAATTTATATTTATATATAAAAGGTTTAGTTTTTCCATACTTAATATGCAAGAGATGTGTTACCGAGTATTAAGAATGGTGTGGAAAACTCATATTGTCTCCAATCCAGTACACTCTACAGTACAGCAAGGACTGTGGAATTACATAATTGTGTAAATGAAGATAAATTTACAGCTTGTAACTACTCTTAGAGTGACAACCTGCCAGGAAAGCATGATGTACAGGATTCGGCATAGACTGGGATGAGACACGACTCCTTAGATGAACAGTTAGGGAAAAGTACTTGTATGAAAATGTTTAGATGAACCTCAGTCAACAACTGTAATGAGAAAGTCATTTTTCTATAATTATAACCTGTTGGAAACACCAGAATGATCGCTCTTCAAGCAATGTTATCAGCAAAGACCTCAACATGTAGACCTTTTTGTCTACATCAGTTTTTGCTTAAATAAATTAATAAAACCTTATGTTCACAATAAAAATTGATCTTATATTGTTGATACTCTCCTAACATCCTACCTTTCTATAAACTTTCACCATTATTTTCTTCTTTTTTGGCAAGTGAATATTTAATGAGTTTCTTTAATATAACTATGCATAGTCACTATGTTGCAAATATTAATATTTACAAGTATGAATTATTTTTTCTTGTTTACAGAAGAAATATTTGCACATGTTCTACAATCATTTACAAAAGCATGTATATTTTGAAAAATTTGTTTAGAAAAAAATGCAACTTTGTTGTAGAAAAGTAGACATTCAAAGCACAACTTTCATTTTTGCAGTCAGATTTGACTTTTGGTATGACTTTGGGATAATCTCAATGTGTTGGTTTCTTCATAAATAAAAGAGAAATAAAAATAATTACCTAGCTATAGGAGTCTTGTGAGATTACAGAATTAATGCATTTAAATTTTTTGGAAGTTTAAGATGAAAGGTTCCAGATGAGTGCAAAATATTACTCAGGATAAATGCTGCAGTTAATCTCACATTCAGGTTAATAAATGTCATTTAGATCAAAGGTTTATTTGGCACATTTCTTCAAAAATATGAAGGAAATTATTTATCTTCAATATTCTGCTGACAATAATTTTTTAAGTGTCATGAACTGTTACTATGCAGTGAAGAAATAGTATTTGACATTTTCCAGTTCCTTATTTTGTGGCATTATCTACTGAAACTATACTGTGATGTTCAAAATTAAAAGCATCACTTCTGGATCAAAGGAAAAAAAATGTACCTAGCAAGCCAAGAACAATTTAAACATAGAGAAATTAGAATTAGTAATACAGATCAAAGAGAGAAAAATAGAAAACAGCATTATTGGGAAGATTACAGTGACCAATTTTAAAATTGATGCATCTCTATTATAATTCATTTTGAGTACAAAAAGCCAAATGAAAATTCTTTAATTTTTATTCATTTTTAATGAACATATCAAGGAAAAACACTCGTGCTGACCAAAGTTTTATTTTGCTTATAAAAAATTGTGTCTAACACCAGTTTGTACTCCATTGGGCTTTTAATAACAGAGCAAGAAATCAAATTCTGTAATCAAATGTTTGATTGTAGGACACATAACCTTACCATGTTTACTTCTTATAGTAATTTTAAACATGTAGCATTTCACACACTTTGATGTAGTTCCTGTATAAATACTGTTTAGGATTGACAGAAGTAATCTAATGTGTTTTGGCCTAAAGACCTTAAGATTTGATATTTATACTGCATCAGTATTTATATTTTCATTGGCTTCTGGAATACTTAAATTGAGTGGTTAGATATGAAAACAGAAGAATGTTCACAAACACCCTTTCCATTACCCCAAATGAATATAATCAAGCAAACTGTTGGCCATGTACTTATGCAATTTTGCCACCAGACCAAAAGTTCAAAAGTCTTAGCTATTTTATCTTTACATCAGAATTATCCACTATTGCTAGCGTTATTAAACTAAAAATTATAACATCAGAGAATAATGGCTTTTAATACTAGTATTTTTCTTACTTTAGGTGCCATGAAGATCATAAATATGCAGAATCTGATAATGTTTTTGAGGTTCTTAGAAAATGGTTCTAGGGGGGCTGTGATTGTGGCTCAGTGGTAGAGCGCTTACCTCGCATGCGTGAGGCCCTGGGTTTGATCCTCAGCGCCACGTACAAAGCAATAAAATAAAGACATTGTATCCATCTACAACTAAAAGAAATATTTAAAAAAAAAAGAAAAAGAAAAGAAAATGGTTCTAGGAAATAATACCTTGAATTAATTTGCTAAACTTCTGCAAAACTGTGACTAGGAGAAGTTTTGAAGTAATAATAATCATATTAGTTTATATTGAGTGTCTAAGATTTTTTTAAATTCCATAACAAATACAAACAGTGTTAAAGACTGCCTTTTTATTTTTTTTAAAGAACGTACAGTGCTTTTTGAAATAAGGCCTAGGCATGTTTGGCCAGTAGCAATTTGGTAATATGTTAAACAGTTTAAAGGTCATCTACTCCAATTATTAAAATACATTTCTAAGTAAAAGCTGTTAGGCTTCCATGAATGTGGGGTCAGATGAGAGTTTGAGCTTCATCCATTTTATCACCATTCAAACAGATCATCAGTTCCAAGTTTAATTTATGTGTGTGTATATATTTAATTTATGTGTGTGTGATTGTAAATATATATATATACATGTATAATTTTGATAAAATATTTTATTGGAACAAAATGACTAATCTTCTTAAGATGGTTTTAAATCCCTTACTTTACATTGCAATTTAGGGATATTCAATTTCTTTTTATGAGAGAGCCAGAGAGCAGAAATGGTCTTATGTCATTATGTTAGTGTTTTGAACTTGGCAATCATGACATCAATTTTTGCCCAGGCCTCAAGGCTCACTGACAAGTGTCATAGGACCCTCCACCTCTTGCTCTCTTTGCAAAAACTGTACTCATCTCCCATGTTCCCTTTAATAACCCAGAGATGCTCTGGCCGTAAGAACTTTGCCCTGGATATTCTCCATGGCTGAAATGCTTTTTCCCAAAATAACTTCACATGAGTCTCTCATAAATTCTTTGTATTTTTAAAAATATCACCTTTTCAATGAGGTCTTCAGCTTTATCCTACTCTAAAGTTCTGTGTGGATTCAAAGGAGAATAAAGGAAGCAAAGGAAAACTAAAGGTGTTAGTATTACCCTCACCAATGTATTTACACATGGCTATGCACACTCGATGTCTACATTGTAAAAAGAAAGCAGCACTGCTCAGAGACAAATATAGACATGTAGAAGTGTGTGTGTATCTCTGTGTGTGTGTACAACAATAGAGCTCAGTTATCTTGTTTTTTGCTAAAGCATGGTGCAGTGACCCAGAAAGACCCTTCATTCTAAATCTTAAACTGCCCTGGACATTATCCTTTCTCTTCTCAAGACTATGTTCTTTGCAATATGACCTTTTATCTGTCTCTGTGATGGCAGAGATTAGATGCTTCCACTCGTTGACTCTGCAATGACCTTCACTTTGGGAAATAGCATGTTGGAAGCGATAGGTTTCTATTCTAAGCCTAAGTCTTAAGAGAGTATACATATTAATGCTAGTGGTTTTGATGCCTGATCACCACCAAGGAAATTAGCCCCAGCTAGAAAGATGAAAAAACATGTGCATTAAAGCCAAATACTTTTAGCTGAGGTTATTCTAGATTAGCAACCACAGATTTATGAGGGAGTCTGGCTGAGACCATCCAAGCCTGCCCATATCAATAGAACTACCCTGGAAACCCAAAGACTCATGATGATAAGAGGCTATTGCTTTGATTCACTAAATTTTGGGACAGTGTATTATGCAACAGGAGTAAACTGATCTTATGAATCATTTGGAAAATAAAGGTTGAGTCAAAGCTTATTTTTCTTATAGTGTGTAAGAGCAAGGTAGGTAAGGCAGGGATGACAAAGAAAGGAGCACAGGATGATCCTACAGAGTGGTCAATGGCCTCACAAATATTACCTCTTTCCCTTGGGTCACTCAAGCCATTTCTAGAAGTGGTTCATGAAATAATTGCTTCTTTGAACCAATTGTCAGGGAAGATCAAGAAACTTATGCAGTAATTTTGTAATCTCTGTTTCTCACACTTCAAGGTTTACTTCATAGAATGTAAACTTCCCAATACTTATGCCCTGAAGGGACAGTTTTTTCCAGGAAGTCACTGTTGAAGGTAGAGCTTTTTTGGTCAGTTTTGCTGGATTACAGCCCTGGTGCTTCTGAGGCTCTTTCTGTGCTGGATATGATGAGCCATGTTGAGGTTTTTCTCTCATTCCTGGGAGAGACTATGAACTCCAGTGGTATTGAAGAAATGAGAGGACAGTGGGACTGAGTGGGTCTTCATGAGTGCAGGACTGGTTTAATTAGGCAAACCATCCTGAGCTACTGCAGGCAGGAAGTGGGGCAAAGGAAGAAAGCCCAGTGTTAGGGGTGTTCTACAGGACTCCAGAGTCCAGGATGTGTCAATATTAGTGCCAGTGTACATCCCTGGACACCTGGCTAAATTCTACACTCCTTCCACAATGATTTAGCATACTTCTTTTCTACTATTTTAATCCATAGTTCTTTCATATTTAACATATTGTTTATTTTATTTTATATGGTGTATTATATGGTTTTCTTCACTAGAACCTAAACTTCATGTGAAAAGAAAATTTTGTATGAGTTGTTCACTAATATTTCTCCAGAATTTAGAACAGTGCTTTGTATGTGGTAGATTTTTAATAAATATCTGGTTGTTGGATAAAAAGCAGTTTTGAGTCAACATGTGATTAGCCCAAAGTTCAATGATATTTAACTATTTGCATGCCTATTTATTCAACAACTATTTTAAAAATCAAGCTATCTTTCTTAGGTCAACTATGCAACAGCAGCCACATTTGCATTAACTAAATTAGATTGATAAGATTTACTTTAGAAGAAAACATCTGTCCTCTTTTCATTAATATATGTGGATCTAATTGGAAAGAAAACTTAAATGATTATTTTTAGACATATGAAAATTTGGGCATCGCCATCTAACAAGATTACTTTTTTGATTATTATGCAATCAGTTACTCACTTAGCTCACAAATTTAGGCAAAAATCTTGATTAAAATTACCACTGTTATTTTAAAATAATGTAATTCTGCTTCTTACCCTGAACCAAACACCCACTCTGCCACCCACATCCGGGGGACTTTCTTGATTAGAACATTGAGTTATCTAATCACTTCTGTGCCCTGTAAATGTATAGCATATGTTGAAAATAGCAGCATGAGACTCTTTAAAATAGAACTTCTACTTATTATTCTTACTTAAAACTTTAACCCATGTTACTCCATTGTCTTTATTCAGGCATCAGTAATGCCCAATGAAACGCAGTATTTGTGCTCTTTATGTAATGCTCATTTGCATTTTGGAAATATTGTTAACTCCCCTGCATATTCTTGTTGCACTAATAACAGAGAATGCTTATCTTCTTCTCCTTAGGATAACTGGTCATCTCAATTGTGCCTTCTTTTGATTTTATTTTTTTTCAATTATATGGTGTTGGACGTGTTTGATCAAAATAGTAGGTGAGACTGAAGCATATTTCCTTCTATCCACTTTTTATTAGCTTATGCCCAAAAGTCTTATGTGGATTCAAAGAAGAATAAAAGAAACAAAGGAAAACAAGATGCTAATTTTACCCATACAAATACACTCGCACATGGATGTGCACACACAACATCTATGATATATTGCAGAAAGAAAGCAGCATTGCCCAAAGACAAATAGAGATATGTAAAATGTATGTGCATGTTTGTGAAAGCATAGGGTACTTCATTCTGAGTCCTAAACTACACCAGTCTCCTAACCATGGCCACTGTAGTCTCTCTTCTCACTGTCTTTACTTCTTTTTGCTTCCTGGAAAAGAAGCATGACTTCCTTCTCCCTTCCTCTCACTCTCTTTTCATGTCTTTCCAACAATTCTCTCTCTCCCTCTCTCTCTCTCTCTCTCTCTCTCTCTCTCTCTCTCTCTCACACACACACACACACACACACCTCATCTGGCATGACAATTCCTAGACAATTTCATACCAATGTTATATATAAAATTGATTGCTCTTAAAGGTTTTCCCTAGAACCAGAAGTGAAATTAGGCCTCAATTATTACTTTTCTCAGAGTATCTGTATTTTATTTTACAACATTATGGTTTATAATTACATATTAATTGTCTATTGTCTGGCTCACCAAATAGAGCCTGAAGTCCATTATATATAACCCAGCATATAATACACACTGAAGAATTACAAAGAATTTGCTGTGTGGTAATGACTGAAGGTTGATCTTCAGGGCCCTGGCTCACTGGGCTGCATGCTGCATCTTTGATTTCAGGGACCATAATCTAAAAACAGACAGTGGAAATGTTACCATAGCACCTTTTAAAATGATAGCAGTTGGCACTCTTAGTAGAAATATCTGCGTTTTTTGAAAATGAGACCACCAGCAGTAGTAAGTGCTTGATTAAAGCCCTGAAAGATGTTTAGCCTCATCCAATTTTTACTTTAAAAAGAAACTGCTCTGAAAATCTTTCTTCCACCTTCAAGTTTAGGAGAATTTTAATAAAACTCAAGCTTTATTAAGCATTGAAAAATGATTAGCCTTATTGAGGTACAGATAACAGAAAGAGCTTTCCTTATTTAAGAACAAATAATAGAGAAAAAAGTACTTTCAATATGGGACTTACTAAATATCATGAAAAAAATATTCATGAAATACTTTTCACTAATGCATAAAAGGTGAAGTAACTTTTGGAAAGGAGAAAACATTTTTGAAAACACTGTCGTTCTTGAAGCCTAGTTTCTTGGTACCCTAGAGACAACCTACAAACTGGTTTGAAGGAATCTTAAAAGACAATCTGCTGATTGAATTACAGACATTGTACAAAATTTCCGATACTTGAGGATCTAGCCACCTGCATTATAGTTATCTATCCATGCCTCAGTTTATTTTCTGTTTTCTACTCTTTGTTACACTTTTAATTGTCATGAATATGCTACATACCTTTAAATGGTAACTTATTTCCCTTCTATAGCAACTATTTGAAACTAATCAGAAAACTCCTGTTCAATTGCTGTTGAGGCCCAAATAGCTCTATGAGGTAATACATCAACTGTGTAGTAAAGCTGAACTTGGAACCATGTCTAAATGCAAGAGTTCATGCTCATCATAGGAGCACATCTTCAAATTAGACTCACTTAGTGTGTGAGATAGCAACAACTGCTCACTTCTACATTATTAGGCCAAAATGATGAGATGTAGAAAGGAGGTTACTGATTAGGAAGCAGGAGACAAAATGGCATATCTGATGTCAAGTAAATATTTCTCAATGAAGAGAGAGTTGTTTTAGAATTTTATGCCCCTGATACAGTGGGAATGTAGAAAAACCTTCAATTCTATTGTAATAAGCCTTGATATTTAATTTCACAGTCCTATCTATATTTTAGTGGGTAGATAGCACAATGATACATCATTGATTAATATTTCTTGATCCCGAGCTATTCAATATTTGCTTCTCTTTGGGTGTTTTGATGAGAATATTGATGGCACTGCCAGTTAACTAATCAAAGAATGATCCAACAATTCTAGGATCATCTTTTCTTAAAAATTTAGTTTTAGTTATTTAAGCAATGACATTGATTTGGACATATTAGATTTTCAGTGAAGAGATGTATTTTTACTATTTTACCACATGTTCTTTATGATAAATTTGTCTTATTTAATGTACAGGACAGTAAAACTTGTGGATTTTTGATCCAATGGTTTTTATTCATTTGTTTTATTTTGTTTTTATAAGTGGTCTTTTTCAATGTCCTTTCCTGGACATTTGCCTGATAAATAAAACCATTTGTCACAGGGAAAATTGGTTAGGAAAATGATTAGTCATAAATATAATTGTTGGCTTTACTATAATTTATAATTTAAAATATATCTGTCTTCATAATAGGTTGGATGCTCTATTGATTTTATCAAAATATGTGGACATGTTTGTACAGAGGAAATACAGTTCTAGGATTCTCATTCTATGTCTTCATCTCTCTCTTCTGTCTGTGCCATCTCTTCCTATTTATCTCTCTCCCCTCCTTTCTCTTTTTCAATGTTGATATGTATCACTCTGAATTTTAAGAAACATTTGTATCTCATATTGAAAGAAGAAGGATTTTACAATTTAGCTCAGATTGGATTAGAATTGTCACATTTTATTAATTTAATTATTTCTTCTCTATGATTTTATTTTCATCTGCAATGTAAAATATAAACAATTATACCCATTAATGGGGTAACATGTAATGTTTTGAAACAAGTATTCACTGCATAACTTTTAAATCAGGTTAAACATATCTATCTCCTCAAACATTTACCATGTTTTTATTGTGCAAACTTTTAAAAATCCTTTCTTCCAACTTTTTGAAATGTATAGTACATAATTATTTTCTGTAGTCACCTTACTGTGCAACCAAACACCAGAACTTCTTGCTTCTATGTAACTATAACTTATTACCCACTAAATCTTGTAAGATTTTTAATCCTTCTTAGTTTTCTGGAAACTTTGTATGAATAGTGTTGGTAGTAACTATATTTGGCCACCATTTATACAGTATTTGAAATAAAAGAAGACACAATAAATCAATTGGATAAAGTTATGTTTCAAAGTAAATTTTATGATAATGATCATATATTTTCACTTATTTACTATTTTAACTTCACAAGGATCAACTTAAACTAAAAAAGATGAGATTTTAGGATATTTTATGAGTTCCTTGTGAGAGGCAGTGCAATTGTAGGTATAGAAATATTAAAAAGCTCAATTGAACTATGAATATTTACAGACTATATGAAGCCCTAATACATGTTAGGACATGTCCTCTTCTACTGGCTTTCTCAAAGGTATAGATTATTCTTAGCTATTTCCTTAAATTATTAAAATCACTTTATGAAATTCCATGAAAGTCTTTTTGTGCTTTTTATTGGAACGATACTGAGTCTACTGAATAATTGAAAAGATACTTTTAGTACATATTTTCAATTATGACAAAACTCCTAGTTCATCTTTTGGATTATGTGGACTTTCTCTAATTTACCTTAGTAAAATGATAGCATATCCTTATAGAAACCTTTCGTTTTCCATATTTGATTTATAGCTATTTTATATTTTAAATATAAGACAAGAAATGATGTATTTAAACTTTTTCCATTTTGCTACTGGTGTACAAAATTACAACTGTCTGTGTATAGGAACTTCACAACTAACTAATTTATTTTAAAATAATTTATTTAATTTTTATTTAAAGTTTTTGTAGATTACTTTGATTTTCTATGTAAATGATCTCATCAGTTGCAAAAATAAAAATAACTTGTTACCTCCTTTTCTATGTTATTGTTTCTAAATTATTTTTCTATTCTTACATGATTGAAAAGATGCTATAATATTGAACAAGCATAGCTGGTATTTTCTTCTCATTACTGACTTAAAAGGGAATATTTGCAAAGTTTCCATTTTTAGTATACAGTTAGCACAGGTCTTTTCTATTTATTTGGTTTTACGGTACTTATTTGTAAGGCTAAGAAATTTTCTTTCTTAATTACTCAGGGCTTTTTTACATACACATAATTACTTGGTAACAATCTTTATCAACTATTCTGAAAAGATCATATGATTTCCATTTTAGATTTCCATTTTAGAAATAATTTATGACATTTTATAACACTTTATTTTACACTTTAGAATTACATATGTGGCACTTTATAACCCATCAGAATATCTTGGATTCTTATTTTATTTAATATGAATGAATATAATATAAATAACAACACGTAGCCATGAAGACTTACGCCTCCTGTGATCCAGTACTCAGGAGCCAGAGGCAGGAGAATTTTAAATTCAAGCCTAACACCCAGGCAACTTAGTAGGAAACTGTCAAACAAACAAACAAACACACAAGAAAGAGAAAAAGAAAAGCTGGGGATGTAGCTTAGTGGTAGAGTACCCCTAAGTTTAGTTTCCAGTATCAATCAATCAATTAATAAGTAAATAGTAAATAAAATCAAAATAAGCAACAGTAAATAAAAGTGAGCAATATGTTAAACAAGGAATGTCTCATAAAATGAGAGTAATAATTAACTCAGTTCTATGCATATGTAATCTATAGACAAAGCAAAATTAACTCTAAGACTTAATTAATTTAAAATTAACAGTGTCTTCCTAAAGTTGTCACTTGGTTTAATTTTATGAAAGGGTGATCAGGGACTGCATAAATAGATTCTGGGAAGGCAGAATCCTATGTCCTGATGTGAGTATAATGGTTTGGATTTATTCCAAATTCTGGGAGCACTCCTCTCAAGACACAAAAGGGGCTGGGGTCATAGCTCAGTGGTAGAGCATTTACCTAGCATGTGTGAGGCACTGGGTTCAATCCTCAGCACCACATAAAAAACAAATAAAATATAGGTATTGTGTCCATATACAACTAATAAAAATATTTAGGAAAAAAAAAGACACCACAACAGGGACTTCACTGGATGACACTGACTTTTTTTCTCCCTTCCTGGTTTCCTCAGTTTGATCTCTGGTTCTCAAAGGCCATCCTTACCCAAAAGTATCAACATTACCTAGAAACTTGTTAGAAAAGCAAATTTCTTAGCCCTTCTCTCTACCACCTGGGTTAGACATGCAGGGATTGAGTTCAGCAATCTGCATTATACCATGCCTTTCAGGTGATTCTGACACAATAAAACTTAAAAACCATACCTTCTTACGTTGATTCCTACACCAGTTTTCTCTGCTTTTACTGTGTCATATTACTAATGAATCAAGCTGAGGTAAAACATTTAAATTTAATGAGATAAAGTATAGTGAGAATCTTCTGTTAGGCTTCCCTGACTTCCAAGCTGATGACTGTCCAAGCCTTTCCTATTTTGAAGCCAGAATGATCTTCTAAGCTGTGAAGCTATTATATGCTTCAGTGCCTAACAATTGTCCTTAGCACAGCATCTCAACTCCTATCACAGTGGACAACTTCATCCACAATTTGGCAATGTCCTTTTAGAGTTTTCCTTTCTTTACCATTAGGTTCATTTTCAAACATCATAACCTTGTTTCTGATACAGGTACTTTTCCATAGATAGTGCTTGAAACATCCTGAAACCTTTCTATTTCCTTCTTTTGTTCCCTGGGACTATTTCAAGTACTTTTAACTATTGTCACCAGCCTTGATTCTATAAAATTCCTCATCTCTTGAAATTTTTTGATACTCTAAAGTGGGCAAGTTTCCTCTCGCTGTTCAGTCCCACCAACCCCTCATTATTAGCATTCATTACACTTAAGCATAATTAATTTTTAACTGTCTGTCTTTCACATCTGAAGTTAAGCTATGTCTGCTTGAATCCACAGCATCAGTCTCTTGGATATCTCATCACTACAATGAATATTCAGTTGTATTCTTATGTTGTTATGCAAATTATATCAAATGGATATATTACAGTGCCAATATTAGTGTCTATGATGCGTAGAATGTTGAACGAATGAAATATAACTCTACCAAACTTCTATAAGTTATAAATTTCATACATAGAACTGTTTTAGATATAATAGAAAACATGCATAACTTCTTTAGTTATAGTTAAATATTTGTAAATTAGGAAGACAGCTATCTAAAGAAGTTGCATATGCAGGAAAAGGTGTCTTTTAAATATACATATATTAAGATTTTTCACTTTATTCCTATATACAATATATAGGGTAAAGGACAGATGGGCTTTAAGAAAATCCAATTAGAAACTATCTAAAAAAATTCTGTGCTGGCAGACTGCCAAGAAGCATGATGCATTGAAAACCAGTCAAACTAATGCTTCATTTGACACTGCAATCACATATTCTTGGATAATGAGGCTAGCTACTTTTTGATGATTTGCTGGTCTTGGGAGCACTCTGAAATTTTGTTCTGAAGAACTTAGAAGTTGTATTTCTTATAATTAGCAGGTGCTAAATGGCTGGATGAAATCTTTGGAAAATCAAGGCAAACTTGATGGGTAAACATGGGAATGAGCTATACTTGATGGATTAGACTTAAACTAAACAAGACAACTATAAAATCTGTAAGAAATGATTGTATATATATGTGTACATATATATCACATATACATATGTATACATATGTATCACATACATACATATATACACAAACATACATAACATACATATATAAATGATACATGTATACATTTACACACATACATTTATTATAAATGTGTTACATATAATCCAAGAAGTTATACTTAAATAACTTTGTATCTTATTTTTTTAAAAAAACCTAATGTCTAACAATGTTTGTGAACTTTGAATAACCATGAGATATTTAATTTTCCTTATTCACGTGAGATTCTTGAATAGCCCAATGCCTTTTACTTTGTTAATCCCAGAACTTCATTCTTTAAATGTGTCATGTTATGATAAATCATTTGGTGCTGAATCAATTGGATTTTGTTGTACTTTTCCACCAAGCCATTATGAAGTGGCTGATGAAATCTGACATGACAAATTATAAATGATGACTCACCCATGGTTGAAAACAATTGGTATTCATTTGTTTACTTTAAAAGACAGAATTTGTTAAAATGAACAAAATGAAGCATTCAGTATCATACTAAGTGAAGGTGTATTGGAAAGGGAAAATTAATGGTATTCACAGTAGAATAGCTAGTAAAAGGATTTGACTAAACAAATATATTAAATTTAACTTTGATTATTTGGTATTATTTCTATAAACGGCTCAAAGACTGGTATGCAAATCATGGGAAAGCATCTCTTGTATGGACATTAGTAATGTAGTCACATTTTTACTCCAGGCCAAGTATGCAAATACTCAAAAGTTGAAAGATATTCTTCTTGGAACGGAATTCATTGAGAGAGAGAAATTTGAAAATGTATAGCTATATCTCCATGAGAGGACTTTTTGATATAGTTAAGACCTTTCACTTTTTCGTTATGTGTTATTTATTCAAACTGTTGAGCAGAAAAGTGTTTCAAAGGAAAACTTCTGAGCCTTATGATTTTCTCTTTTATTCTATAAGGAAAGATTAGTCCTACGTGGAGACTACTGTGATACCACTTAGCCTAGATTCTTAGAAATCTTTATTCAACTTTGGATTTCTTTCACTGTTAGTTTTGTTTTAAATGGCCTGTTAATCTACTTAGAATATTAGCTATTTTCTCCCTGCAACCAACAGGCACTATTCATGGATGGTTGAAAATTAAAAAGTATATACATTTAAAGTGTACAATGTGATGTTTTGAAACTCACAACCCAGAAAATGGTGAAGGGGTCCCTAAAACTTACCTTTAAAATCCTACTCATATGCTATTTCTTCTTGCTTTAACTTTATCCTCAAACTCTAATTTGCCATAGAAATTGTTGCCACACTACACTGCAAAAGAGTTATCAAAATTAAGAATCTATTTCTATAGAGAAAATCAGTACATGGGCTGTACTGCCTCTTTTCAGGAAATTAATACCTCAAATTTCCTTTTAAGTAAATTTAAAGGATTATTGAAGCACTTATGTGATACTGAAAATTTGCTGTAACGTGTCAATTATTTTAAAATAGAGAATGCAAATATTTATTTGTCATCACATAATAAATATTTCTTTCTTGTTAAAAAATGTGTGAACATTCTGATATGTGACTATGTCCTGATAATTGAAACAGTTTTACAATACAGAAATTTAATATGTTTAAGTGTTGATTAAAATTAGATTTATTTCATAATCTCTCTTTTTTAAAGGCACTCTTCACTTTGCTAGGCTATGATATGCACATTTACCATAAATTAATTAAATAACAGTCTCCCAACAACGTGGTTCAACTTTCAGATACTAAAATGTAGTAACTAAGAATAATCACATACAATACAAACTGCTATATCTCAGTCCACAAATCATTATGCAAGTAGAAGATTTGCATTATGATTGATGACTAATCATGTCTTTTAGTATTTGTTGGAGATTGTTCTTTACACACATCATTTTGTTCATGCATAGATTCAAAGCATGCCGTTTTGACCCCTTTTCACCCAGTGATAATGCCTCCCCCCAGAAAAAACCCACATGTTGTTTCACACAAATAGAGATAAAAGGGAAAATTGACCAACAACAAAGATTCTTATTTTAAGTGAAATAATCTAGTCACAAAAAAATAAGCACTGAAATATTAGAAAAAAAAAGAAAAGAAAAACATGAACAAAAATGAAACAAAACAAAAATCTGATCTCAAAAATCTTGAAAGTAGAATAATGATTTCTAGAGGCTAGAGAGAGAAGTTCAGGGATGAGAGATATGGAAAGGTTGATCAAGAGGAACTAATTTACAATTAAGAGCAAGAAGCTCCGTGCTGTTGCATAGTAAGGTGATGATAGGTAGCAATAATGTACTACTCATTTAAAATATTAAAAGGAAGCATTTTGAAAATTTACCATAAAGAAGTGATAAATGCAGAAGTAGCTATGTTTAACTTAAACACTATGTAATGTATATATGTATTAAATGTTTAAACACTATGTAGTCTACATGTATCAGATGTTTCCAATGGGACAATCACCTGGTAGCCCATTAATATGTGGAAGTTCTTAATATTTTTGTGCATCAGTTAAATAGATTCAAAGCAATAAATAATATTAATTCATAGCAATGGGATGAAAAGTGATAACCCTGGAAGTAAAATTTAAAGCAACACAAGTGGAGTTACAGAAGCAATAACAGACCCAGGGATTGTTGACTCTCCAACTGTTTGACAGCCTCTAATACACTGCCACAGAAAGTTAGTGAAGGCAGTTTAGAAATAGAAAAGAAAAAATTGTATGTGACAAAAAGGATAATGTCTCAGAGAAACGGAAAAAAATGTCACATTAAAGGAGCACTTGGAGATATTTCTTGCAACTGAAAGGGCAAAGGAGAAAATTTGGAATTGATCCAAATTTAGAAAGAACTAAAACACTTTGCCAAGACAGAGGAAAATTCAGTCTCTCTCTGTGTCTTAAATTATGGAACAAGAAAGTAAGCACTGTCCAGATTACTCTAGGTAAGTTATTACAAAGAAATCAAACATTTTAGAAATAATGTTCATCATTTCTAAAATTTTAAAATGCAGTAAATAATAATTAGTTGTCTTTTGCTCCCACTTCATGTATGGTTACAACTGACAATGAGATACTTTTAAATGTTTTAACCAAAAATTTAAAAAGTCATGGAATAATTCCTGAGATTGCTCTGCATGAGATTAGATGTCCTGTAATTATTATGGTCCTACATCGCTACACAAAAGTGAGGACTGATTATATTCTAGTGTTTCAGAGATTTCAAATAGATTTATTATATCAGTGAACACAAATTGGTGGGAAAAAGTTGGAAGCACATTTAATTAAAAATTTTCGGCATAACTTACAGAGCTGGAAATGTATATTTTCTGTATTTTCTATATACCATATATTTTTGTGCTTGTAGTAACTTACCTTGAAACAAGAAATTTAGCCAAGTGCGGTGGCGCAAGCCTGTAATCCCAGCATTTAGGGAGGCTGAGACAGGAGAATCGCAAGTTCAAAGCCAGCCTCAGCAATGGTGAGGCGCTCAACAACTCAGTAAGACCCTGTGTCTACATAAAACACAAAATAGGGCTGGAGATGTGGCTCAGTGGTAGAGTGCCCCTGAGTTCAATCCCTGGTACCAAAAAAATAAAAAATAAAAGAAAAAGAAAGAAAAGAAAAAGAAATTTGAGCTATCATTATTTGATGTGTGTTTTTTGTCTATAAAACTATAACAGTGGTCCTTTGAATTTCTTAATTTATCAGCCTTTAAAGCAGTTTACAATCACTCATAGAACACCTGTTTGATTAATGTACCATGTTTCCTAAATCTATCCTTTATTTCTATCATTTGCCTGAAAATATAGGATTCAAGGATAGTCTTTACATGGAAATCAAATAAGATAATATTTATTTATTTAAGATTTTACCATTTGAAAAGTGCCTTATACATAGAACCTCTTTATATAGAGTAGTTATAGTCATTTTTTAAATGTAAACTGAAATTTGAGGAGCTTTAGTCCAATGTTATTAACAAAGCAGTAGAGACAGTACTGAAAACTAGATTTTCTAAGTGTAAATGCCCTCTGCTTCTTGAATGCAATGCTAATTGAACGACAATGTGTAAAAGTTTTTTACCTGTCCAGTTTACAATGTATTCATTGCAATATGGTGATTAAGGATGTTAAATGATTTTTCTATTTTTCTGAGATTTTGGCTTTGGTGTAAGATTTCTGATGGTTTTGGATCTGCTCCTCTATCTTCTTCCCTCATTACGATTCTTCCCAGATTGAATCTAGTGCAATTTGTGGAATACAGACATATCACTAGGGTACAATAATTTCTCTTTGCATTGTTTCTTCTCCATCTCCATATAATCTGAACCTACCCCATCTAGGTTTCAAACCAGGATAATTATGTATTAACCAATAAATGAACAAATGTTGCTGCATAAAACCTCCAAGATTTCTGGTAATTTCTATTGTTTGTTGTTGGAATTGTGATCATTTGATTTTTAAATGAAAATTTTATTTTGGAATTTACTTAGATTTCTAAAAATGTTGCAAAGTTAACACAGGGTTTTGTACACACAAGATGCAATTTCCCTTATTAGTAACATCTTAAATTAATATAGTACCTGTGTCATAGTAAATAAGCTGATATTGGTACATCATTATTAATTAAAGTCTATTCTTTATTCAGATAAGTTTGGTGTTTTGTTTCTTTAATTTAATCTCTTTTTCTGTTTCAGTATCACCTGTCAGTAATTTACATTATATTTAGTTGTCATGCAGATTCATTTTGCATAGATTTTTTAAGTCTCTTTGTTTTGAATGACCTTGACAGATGTGAGGCATATTGGTCATTTTGTAGAACATTTCTCATTTAGGATTTGTATGTTTTTCTCAAGATTAGAATGGGTTTGAGGTATTTTGGTAGGAAAACCATGGGAGTGAACTGTCATCCTCATAATGTTATATCAAGAGTAAATACTACAAGCACCTCTTCATAAGTGCGGAACATGCTGGCAAGTGAGGAAAGTGTTCACAGATTAAAGCTGTCTCCTAACAGTTCACACAATTCATGCAGCTGTGAACAGAGATTGTGGACTGGGAACTTACAAAGGATTACCAG
>PVHX01010801.1:0-68018 GCA_004024805.1 Geosciurus inauris | reverse complement strand
GGATGGAGTGTGGGGGGTGGAGGGCTTATGGGAGGTGGAAGACCCAGAGGGAGACTATAGCTGGGCAGCTGATCTGAGAGGTCCTGTGAAACAGGCTTCTTTGCTCTCCCACTGCCCTCCTTCCAGTTTTTTGGTCCACTTATGACTTGTATGTTCATCTGTCTCCTTGCTGTTGTGTCCATGGGCTGGGCTGCTGTGATTGCTGTCCAAAAACACTGAGTCCCCCATCTCACCACAGCCATCTAGGGAGGAAATTAGTGAAGAGGGCTTGGCTTTAGTGAGGCTGCTGACCCTGACCCTCAGACAATTGGGGAACTGTGCGACCTGTTCCTACACCTGGGTTTGTGATATGTACACTTTGAGCACCCTCCCCCAGCATGCAGGGCTCTGATTTTTTTTAGAGTTCTGCCTTGATCTGCTGGCACCATATGTGGGTTTGGAGGTGACTGATTAGGAATGTTTTATTTCTGTCATGGGAAGTCCACCCAAGCCTGCCATCTGATGTCTGCTTACCTTTTGACCTGTTGGTCATGGCTGAATATTCATTGATTATTGCCCAGCCACTTCCTGGGGAAGCTACTGAAGGTGATTTTGTAAGGAGTAGGTGAATAGTAGTGTCACTTGGGCACTGTAAGTTAAGCAGGTACCTGTGACTGGGGGGTTGTGGGGAAAGAGTGAGGCAGTTAGAGAGGTTGTGGGATGAGGGGGTTGGGGTCACTAGGGGTTGTAGGGTCGGCACTGAGTAAGATGATGGGAGATTCCCCTATGTGCCTTGCTTCTAATGCCTGACCTACAGGGAGCAGGCTTGGGGCCCAACCCCCTGCAACCTGGGGAAAGGGGCAGCCTGTTTGCACCACTCCTCAGCTTATCTTTTTCCCTTCCTCTTTAAGGAGGCACTGGGTTGATGATGGTGCTTGGTGTGTTCCTCAGGAGCAGCTGTGGCAGGGAGCCTTTTCCTAGGGTAAGAAAAGAGTGCTCTGAAAGTTTGTTCTGAATCAGACAAGATTAGGAGGAGAAGTAGAATAAAGACCCTGGAAGCCTTTGCAGTGTTGGTTTGCAAAAAACAAGTTCCTCCCTGGGATTTGTACTCTTTTGTGAAGGGAAAAAGAGGCCACTATTCTAGGCCTCTGTCCTATGGATATGCAGGGATGAGGGGAGAGAGAATGAGGAGTTAATTGAGGCAATGTGTGGCATTTTCTCTGAATACTTGAGTTCAAACACAATCTTTGCTGCTTACAAGCTTTGTGTCTGTGACCATCCCTCAGTCAACTTCTTTGCCTGTTCAATGGGGATAAGGACACTTCCTCCCAGCATAATTGTGAGGGTCATATGAAATGTTTGTAAGGGCTTCACCTCAGTGCTTCCTGAACTCATAGCTGTTTTTGTTTTGTTTTAATGAAGGTAGCTAGATAATTGTTGGATCATCAGCTGAGGGAATTGGCTTGTTATGTAGAAAATAAGAATCTCAGAAATATCACTTTGTGCTGCCACCAGAGACTATATCCAGCCTCTGGATAGGAAAGGTGGCATGCTCTAACTCCTGGTGCAATGTCAGTCCTACCAGCGACTGGGTACTTGCTACTTTTTAGTTGTGTGACTCTGGACAAGTCCTTTTATCTCTTTGAGCTACTGTCCTGTGAGAATCATAAAACTTGCTTTGCACAGACATTCCTTTGACCAAATGGGATAATGTATGCAACATTGAATGTGGCATTACATATTATTGATAGCTTACCATGTACCAGACACTGTTCTAAGTACCTTTATGTATTATCTCATTGAATTCTCCCAACAACTTATGATGCAAGTAATTATTATCCACAGTTTATTGATGAGGAAGTTGAGCTGTTAAGAATTATCATTGTTATTTTTGGGTAGCTGACCTTCTGTTGGAAATCATGCACTTGAAGGCCTTTGACTCCTGTAGTAGAAATGAACTGAAGTTTCTACAAATAGAAACCTCCTTTTCTTCCATTGGGAGTGTGACCTATTCACCTTGCCATTCTTCCATTGACCTATTCTGATGCCCCAGGCTAAATCTGGATATAAGTTTGTAAAATGGGTAAAAGAGGTACTTTTTGGTCAACTTGTTCTTTGGTGTTCCTCTGTGCCCCCCTTATCCATAGGCCCTGTGGGGCCTACACTCACCCTGTCTAGTGGTTGCTTTTGAGAAAGTGATTGCTAGTTTGATTTGACATTAGGCAGGGGAGATGTTTTGTCTAGAGTAATCAGTCCATTATGCTCAGTGTTTTCAAGGTCCCATCTTTCTCTCTGGTACTCTGGTTAGCTGTTTTGCCTCCTTCCCACTGTTCCAAATGATCTTCCTGTGTGCACTGAGGTCTGAAGTTTTCCATGTGTTAGGAAAAAAAAATTTTTTTAAGGAAGAATTAACAAAACACCCCATGAAAATAAGGGCTCTCACAGCTGATGGTGTTTCAAACATGAGTGGTGCTCATTAACAGAGAGTTATGATCACAGCCCCAAATTTATTCTCATTACTTTTATATCATGCTTATAAGATAGAAAAAAAAAAGACTACAGCCTTGTGGGTTATTCCTCTATTAATGACAAAAGCAGCATTTATGAAGGTGTGACACAAAGAAATAAAGGTATGGCTTGGAATAAAAAGTAAAAGCTACTGGTGGGGCTCCAAGCATGCTCAGGATATTCCAGAGCTCTGCTTAGCACAGAAGGAATTTCCACAGCATGGTCCTGGGTCCCCTGCTCCCACAGCCACCTGATGATGTCATCAGAGAGGGTGTAGTTTCTGTCAATTTATGAGAAAGTGAAGTGACTTGCCTCAGGTCAGGTAGCCAGATACATAATGGCAGAGACTGGACATCAGGTCTCTGACTTTCTGACTCAGAGACAGGCAGTCTTATTTATCCTTGTAATAGTTTTAACAGTTTTTCCTATTAGGTATACATTGTTGAGATTTTTAAATATCAGAAAGGAAGATAGAAGGGGAGAATTGTGGATCAAGCCCCAATGACAACCATTGTTTGCATTTAGGTGAATTTCTATTTTTTTTTTTTAATTTCAAGGAAGTGGGGACATTTGTTTTTGTCAGGGGAGATTTGCTCGTTATCTGTTCATCTCTGGTTATATCTAGTTTCGTGCCTCGGAACAGACATTCTTTCTGTAAGATATATTTCCCTAAAATTCAGATCAAATTCTTTATTTTGTGTGAAGCACCCTACTAGGCACTGTGAGAGAAAGATGGGCAAGAGCACCCTGCTTTCAGAGTTTAAAATTAAATGGGAGAGGCATGTGTACATTCAACCAATTAGTGTAGGCATTGATAGTGGTAGGACACATCTACTGTGTCCAGCTGTGTTCCCAAATGGTTTGTATAAATTACTAACACTTAATTCCTAGTCAACCTTGTGAAGAAGGTATTGCCCATTTTAAAAGTGTGGAAACTAAAAGTTTAAATGTCTTGCCTAAGGGAATAAAACTAACAACCACCCAAGCTGAGGTTCAAATCTAGCTTGTCCCATTACAAAACCAAGTGCCATCTCTTATGAAAAGCTGCAGATACAACAAATCCCAGGAAAGGGAAGCACAGTCAGTCTTTTAAGATGAAGGGATGGCACCCCTCTCTGTCATTCTCTCTTATCCTTTTTCTTCTTTCTGGTGTTAAATCTAATTGCAGTTGACCTTCTGTATTCATGGGTTTCACATCCATGGATTCTACTAACTACACATCTAAAATATTTTGGGAGAAAATTTAATCTGTACTAAACATGTAGAGACTTTTTTTCTTGTCATTATTCCTTAAACAATACAGTATAACAACTATTTACAGAACATTTACATTGTATTAGGTATTTTAAGTAATCTGCAGAAAGAGCATATCAGTAGGTTATATGCAAACACTATACCATTTCATATAAGGGACTTGATCATCTATAGATTTTGGTACTTGAGGGAGTCCTGGAACTAAACCTCCAAAGTGTACTGAGGGAAAACTTTATTGTACTGAGTGGTATTCATTGTCATTTTTTAAAAAGTTTCCTTCTTGGATTCTTTTTTTGGGGGGGGGGTTATAGTCTCAGAATATTGGAACTGGAAATAAATGAAAAGTTTTGTATGGACCTTTGTATTTATTTTCTTACTGAAAAAAACTGAGTCTTAGAAGGGAAGTGACCTGGGCATAGAGAATAGTCTTGAGTTGAGCCAGGACCAGAACTCCAGCCTATTTTCACCAGTTTCCAAGGTGTGAAATGATATAGCATAATACAGAGGTGAATGTTTTTTAGTTTAATAGTTTTGTACATTAGTATGCTCTTTTCATATATATTTGAAGAAGATTACAGCTAGACTATTAAACTTATTCAGCATCTGTTATTGCTTAGGATGTGGCTAGAATCTGTATGATCTGTTTAAAGAAAAAGAGGAAGTACAGGTTGGAAAGGGATGTGGCAGAAATTTCGGAAGCAGTGTGTGGGGGATGTGTGGTTAACATTAGGGAAACAGGGCATTTACAACAATTTGCTCTCTCCCCAAATGCTTTGACTTGCCTAGCCAGCTTTATCATTTCGGGGGCAAGAAGAAAGAAAACATACTACTTGGTAGGCATCTCACCTCTGAGTCAGTGTGAGCGGGCTCATTGTGTATATATTGAGAAGGCTCAGAGAGGTCAGTTAAACCCAAGGGCACAGAAGATATTGGCAGGTCAGGGTTTCGGTCCCATCTTGGTCTCCTTCCATTGCTCCTTCGAGACACCTGTTGTATTCCATAAGGTTCATGAGTCGGGGATCCAGCCTGCCTCTTACCTCTGGGGTCTGGCTCCTATTGGGATGTGATATCTTGTGCAGGTACCAGGCTTAAGTGGAAATGAATGTGGCTGGGTTGCTAGGTTGCCACCATAGTCTGCTAATTTAAGGCTTGATTTTGATAGAATTTCAAAGAATGTGTGATATTTATCAAATCTGACTCATGCTGTTAAGTGATAGGACCCTTATCCTGCTGCCATTTGGCTTCTGTTCACACTGTGATGATGCCATGTGGATTTAGAGTTCTAGGGAAGATGTAGACTGTGCCTGTCAGTCTCTGTGAAGGGCAATTACTGAATGATTTTTGAGATTGAGTCATCTATCTATACTGTCAGAGTTCAGAGAATCAACTGGTAGGTATTTACTTGGAGCAACAATATGAAAGTGAAGATGAAAGCTGTTTCCAAGTTAACTGAAGAGGCCCAGAGCCGTTGGTTACAGAGACAAGATTTTCAGGGCTCCCTTTGAGAGATTCCGACTGGAACATGGGGTCCAAGATTTGGATCTCTCCTAAACCACCTAAGAAAGTTCTATTTCTCAAGGGTTTAAGACCACTTGGAGCATAGTCTCTTTGATGAGAGAGTCACTGTGCTTCTGTCGGGCACTAGGTGCTGGGACAGCGAGGCAAGGCAAACAATGGCCCCCGAAGGTGTGTGGGCTCTAATTCTGAAAACGTGTAAATTTGTTAGCTTAAATAATAAAAGAGACTTTCAGATGTAATGAAAGATTTGGGGGGGCTGGTTGTGGCTCAGTGTCAGAGTGCTTGCCTAGCATGCGTGAGGCACAGGGTTCGATCCTCAGCACCACATAAATAAATAAACAAAATAAAGACATTGTGTCTATCTATAACTAAAGAAAACTTAAAAAAAAAAAACCAAAACATTTGGGGATTGAGAGATTATCCTGGATCATCTGGGTGAATGAGTATAATCAGAAGGATCTTTATTAGAGAGAGTGAGGAGAGGGAAATATACCCACGGTAGCAGAGGTTGAAGGGGTGTGGGGCCATGAACCAAGGAATAGAAGCTGGAAAAGGAAAGGAAAGGATTTTGCCCTAGGGCCTGCAGAAGGAATGTGCCCTGCTGACACTTTTAGTCCAACAAAACTGATTTTGGCCTGCTGATCTCTGGAACCTTAAGATGACAAGTTTGTTTGCATGTGTTTTTGTTTCAGTCCCTTTTACATACCTTTATTTATATTTTTATCCATAGACAATGTATAAACTCATTTGTAAGAAAATTACTTATTATCCTTTTTGGGGGGGAGGGGGTACTAGGGATTGAACTCAGGGGCACTCAACCACTGAGCCACATCACCAGCCCTATTTTGTATTTTTATTTAGAGACAGGGTCTCACTGAGTTGCTTAGCACCTTGCCATTGCTAAGGCTGGCTTTGAACTTGTGATCCTCCTGCCTTAGCCTCCTGAGCCACTGGGATTATAGGCGTGTGCCACTGCACCCAGCTATATTATCCATTTTTAACTTAACATTTCTTTTGGATCTTTTCATGTTGATGCATAAACATCTAATTTATTCAGCTTAACTGCTATTTAGTAGTCATTATCTAAATACATGAAATTTTTATTTACCAGTTCCCCAATTCATGGGTGATCAAGTTGTTTCCAAATTTTTAAAAATCAATACAAACAGAACCACATTCTTGTGATAAACACCTTTTTTTTTTTTTTGGTACTGGGGATTGAACTCGGTGGCACTCAACCACTGAACCACATCCGCAGGCTTTTTTAATATTTTTTTTAAAGATAAGGTCTCACTGAGTTGCGTAGAGCCTCACTGTTCCTAAGGCTAGCTTTGAACTCAGGATCCTCCTGCCTCAGCCTTCCGAACCGCTGAGATTACAGGCATGCGCCATTGTGCCTGGCTTAAACACCTTTTCTTGTCACCTTGTTTAAGTGTTCTGAGTGGGTACCCTTTACCACTATATTACAGACTTCTGTTTTTCCTCCCATGACATTTAACACAAATTTATGTATTTATTTTACTTATTGTTTGCTTTTTTAAATGGCTACCTCCTTTACTAGATTGATTGGATTGTGTTAAGTCACTACATTTGTGATAATTTGCTGTAACACAATAGGAAACTCCGTTTACTCAGGTACTAGGGATGAAACAGTGAATATAGCACAGTCTCTGCCTTCAAGTGACTCTCAGTCTATTGGGGAAACAGGCAAGTAAACAGCCAGTTTTGGTAACAGTGGGAGGCCTCGTAAGGCTGTGCATCCAGGATTCCTTGGAACCTAATCTACCCTGGCCCCAGAGATGCCACTGAAGAATGGGCTGGAGGATTGGGGACAGGGAAGAGCCTTAGGGAGAGGGAAGAGCATGTTTAAAGTCATCTCAGGTCTGAAAACCAGGTGAAGGCTACTTACTGGTCAGACCTTGGAAGGGAGAAAGCTGGTTTCCTCTAAGCTGGTGCAGGTCCTCACGGCCCTGTTTACAGACTGAAGCTTTTCAGGCGGTAGATAATGGGGGAGAGAGCATGGAAAATCTTGCTGCTACCCCTCTGGTTATGTGATAGTAGAGCTGACAGTGTTCCAGACACTGCACTGTTCTTTTTACTTGTTATCCCATTTACTCTTTACAACAACTGCCTGTAGTTGGTCTTTTTTTTTAAGTCACAATTGAGGGAAATGAGATTTTGGTAAATATTGGGCCCAACATAACACACCTTATTAAATACTGGGGCTGAGATTTGAATTGAGGCCTCAGAGCTTGAGTTCTCAGTACGCTTTTCTGGTGAAAAGATCACAAGACCTGAGGTTTAGTCCCAGGGCTGCTTATTAGACTTAGAGCTGGTCAATCTGTTCTCCTCCCTTCATTTCTCTATCTGTAAAAGGGGGTAAGAGGCCTGACTGCTTCACACATGTTGTGAGTATAGATGAGGTCCTGAAGGCATGTGCTTTTTCTTTGTGCGAAGTTATCCTTAAGAGTCATTGAGGAGAGTTGAGGACTTTGGCCACAGTGGATCACTAGGTGTCCATGAAGCTAGTGTATTTGCATCCTTGGGCAGTGGTAAGGAACATTGAGGTAGCCTGTCTCAGAGTATTGGGAGTGGGAGGTTTAAGTCTAGAAAGGAGAGGTATGGTCTGTATCATGTTCTCGGTGAAGATGCTAACGCTGGAGGTGGCTATGACAGAAACCTTGCCTGACTGAGTGTAAGGTGACCAACGTTTACTCCCAGCACTGACATTTATTATCTGTGTGATTTCAGACAAGTGGTTTTGTGTTTGGGGGTCTCAGTTTCTTTGTGTATAAAAAGTGGCCAATGATTCCTACGTCACAGAGTATGTGAATATAACCTGTGTAGGTCCTGTCATATAGTGGACTTTTGGTAAATAATGGTTGACTTTAAAATATGGTAGTTCCATACCTCTCAGGGTTAACACAGTATATTCCAATTCTCTGAAGAGTGGTTTTCAGGTGACTGCAGTGGGTATGCTGTGCCATTTTGGAAGGAAGAACATGTTTGTCTTGCCAAGTATAAGATTGAATGTCACCGTTTTGCTTTCTGGGAATATGGTTAGACAGATAAGTAGATTGATGGCAAGGTATGTCAGAGAACAGATTTTCTTTCTTTTTTAAAATTTTTTCCCCTGCTCTTTTATTTTTCTTGTGAATGTTTTCTGATTATTCTTATTTTAGAATTTTTGGAAAATAACAAAAAAGGAGAAAATAAAAACATCTCCTTCATAGGTAGAGATGACTTCTTCTGACATTTTGATGTATTCTCCTTTCAAATAAACATACTTATTTTTTTTACAGAGCACACAGTTTAATCTGCCTATTCATTTATCATAGCATATGCATTCCTAGATCATTACATATTCCTTAAAAGCATTTCTATTTGCTACATAATAGTCTGTGGCATACATGTGTCATAATTTTTTTCATCACTCTTTTCTCCAAAGACACAGAAAAATACTTGACTGTGCTTTTTACTATTAGATTCTTAGAACTCAAATTCCTAGGACAAAGAATAAGCACATTTAAAAGTACTATTAGTGGACTTTTCAATTTACCTTACATTAAAAACAAGTTGTGGTACCTCAGGCAGCTATGGGCAGCCTGGGTGAGGTCTCTGCTTCTGACCATTGTGTATGGAAGGCTGCCTCCTCACTGCTCACTTGCTTCCTGGCAGACTGTACAATCAGCCCCTTGTGACTCCCCAGTGAAATTTAAGTAATGGGTCAGCCTTTCCAGTGTTTCCCTCTCTGTCAGGAAGTTTGTGAATCTAACCTAAATCTCATCTGCTGCATTTTAAATCCTCACCTGCTGCCAGTTCACCTCAGTGGAGTAGAGCGGAGTATTGCTGCATACCATCTTCAGGCAGCCTTGCTTGACGCTGGCCACCAGCCTTATGTTACCCTGGAGGAAACTCGAGGGTCTCTGGCTACTGCTGTCACGACGGGGAGGGCGGTCCCCGCATCAAGTTGCCACTGATAACACCAGGTAGGGTTTCTGAATCCTGGAGTGTCCATGTGATGGAGGCCAGCATGCCGGCCTCTCCAGTGCTTTCTGCAGGGGCAATTAGTATTCAGAGTGGTGCTCTCCTATTGACACTGCGGGTCTATCAGATTCATTTTCTGGGGGAAAAAAATGTGGCTGGAGCAGGGATTAATTGTATTTCATTCCCAAGCACATTGGCCAAGTGGTAAATGTGTGGTGAAGGAGGATGGCCAGGCAGGGGGGCGGGGGTTTCTGGGCATGCTGATAATAGGACAGGCAGTGGTTAGTGTAGGAGGGTAGGGTCCCACCCTGGGTGCCCACCCTTAGCATCAAGCAACAACTGTGCCTTTTGCTGGAATTGTCTGGGCCACCTTTCTTTGCTAGTGTCCTTTGTTGGGAGCTGACAGCTTTATTACTGGGCAATAGGATGTTAATTTGAAAGCGACATGAAATGAATATAGTTGCAACTTCATGGGAAGCAAGAGGCCCCTTATGTCCCTCACTTAGGCATTTTAGAGCTGGCTGGCAATAGCCCAGCAGCGTGGAGTGAGTCTTTCGGAAGAGAGATTGGGAATTGAGCCCTTGCAGCACCTGTGGGAGTATCTGCACTCAGTGGGAAGCCCATAGGAGATGGAGCTGAAGCCCCCCAGGACCTGGTGTGAGTTGACTGACCTCCTCCAGATCCTTGTGCTCCCCTCTTCCAGCACCAGGAGATCCCACCTGAATGTTGACTCCTGATGCTCCCAGTTTTACTTCCTCAGAAGATTTACGCTCTTAAGAGGTGCTTTGTTTTATACTCTGCTATTCCTTCCTTTAGTGCCTGGCACAGTGTAGTGCTGGATTGAAATGAAACCAGCATTTAAGAGGCAAAACCCAGGGGTTTGTGTGCTTAATAAAGAGGTTTTTTTTTTTTTTTTTTTTTTTGCGCCAGGAGTGGTGGTGCACGCCTGTAATCCCAGCGAGACTGAGATAGGATGATCGCTAGTTCAAAGCCAGCCTCAGCAATGGCAAGGCACTAAGCAACTCAGTGAGACCCTGTCTCTAAATAAAACACAAAATAGGGCTGGGGATGTGGCTCAGTGGTTGAGTGCTCCTGAATTGAATCCCTGGTACCCTCCTCTCCCCAAAAAGTTTTTTCTCTGAGGTTCAGCTCTCATTTAAAATACCCACATCAGATTGTTATTCCTCCGTTTGAAAAGGGAGAACCTTTTCTTGACTCTCCTTATTGTTATCCCAGATTCCCTTTAGTGCTGAATGTCACTGGTACTTTCAGTTTGCCAAGTTGGAGTTGGAGCCCAAGGTCCCCACTGCACAACCTTAGCCCAGTGAACGTTATCCCTGGGAGAATTTTAAAGAATACTGACATTTGGGACCCAATGCTGGAGGTTAATTTCTTTGGTTTGAATTGAGGCTCTGGCCTCATTTTAAAAACATTCCACAGGTGATTCTTTTTTTTTTTTTTTTGGGTACTGGGGATTGAACTCAGGGGCACTCAACCACTGAGCCACATCCCCAGCCCCATTTTGTGTTTTATGTAGAGACAGGGTCTCACTGAGTTGCTTAGTGCCTCGCTGTTGCTGAGGCTGGCTTTGAACTCGCGATTCTCCTGTCTCAGCCTCCCTAAGTGCTGGGATTACAGGCTTGAGCCACCGCGCCCGGCTTCCCACAGGTGATTCTAATGGTCAGTGATTCTCCAAGGACATGGAGTAAGATGTGTCTGCCATGGCCTGTCAGTAATTTCTTTCATGGGAATATAGTAGGAGAAGCCTGTGTGATATCTGCCACAGAAGGTTGCTCCACATCCTTTTGGGAAGAAGGATAAAATGACAGATAAGAGCACTGTGCCTGGACTTCCGTGAGAGATGCGAAACCTTCACAGAGGCACCCTGGGGGTGTGCTCTGGCTGTGTCACTCTGCCTGGTAATTAAGCAAGTGATGGTGGACAGTATGAGTGTTTTAGTTAGGGTTAAAGATAAAAAAGGGAAGAAGCAGGATAAGAGTCTTCTTATATTCGGTTCATTGGCCAGGGCCTAGATTCACTTTTTTCTTGAACATTTTAGAGCAAAGTGGGAAAGGTGGAGGACAGGGCTATCAATGGCAGAGGGTGACTTCAGTTTGCATTGTAGAGAACAGACAGGTCAAAGGATTGGGTGCCTGAAGTAAATGTTCAACCCTGCTTGGCTCCCTGGCATCCCTTCCAGATTGGAATCCCTGAGATCTCATTTCTACCAGTTTCTTTTTGGATGTTATAGCCACCTTTCCCCAAGGGAGTTAATAAGGGACCAAATTATTGTATGAGCCCCTTTGTCACATGTTTGGGTTTGCCTGTGGGTTCCTTTTCATGGCATGAATATGTTTATGCTCCTTGTTGGCTGATGCATTTGACTTGATGTTCTAAGTCCTAGCACCTTCTCTCAGTTATTTGGGGTGCTGGGGGCTGCTTTTCAGTTTGTATCTGCTTCTTTGCTTCTTCTATCTCATGGATGTGCTGCCTCCCCAGCCTCTGCCTTCTCAACTTGGAGAAGTTGGAGTTTCTTGAGAGAGTCCTCATCATTTTTTTACTGAAGAGGCCTCTAGGTTAATACCTGGGGTGCTGATGGCGTCATTCCTCAAACTTGCAAATCCTGCTTAGGAAAGCTACCCACCTTGTTTTGAGTTTTCTTGTGACATTTCAGACTGCAATTTGCTAACCACCTAGAAGAAATTCCCTGGGGTGCTTGTTAAAAATGTATACTCCCAGCCAGGTGTGGTGGCACACGCCTGTAATCCCAGCACTTTGGGAGGCTGAGACAGGAGAATCACGAGTTCAAAGCCAGCCTCAGCAACAGCGAGGCACTAAGCAACTCATTGAGACACTATCTCTAAATAAAACACAAAATGGGGCTGGGGATGTGGCTCAGTGATCAAGTACCCCTGAATTCAATCCCAAGTACCGCCCTCCCCTAAATGCATACTCCCTGGGAATGGAACTTAGAAATTTGTATTTTAGCAAGAATTCCAGGCTATAATCAGGTACAACAGTGTTTGAGAATCACTCCAGTTTAAAAAAAAACCAAAAAACCCACAGACACACTGTTCTATAGTAGGGAAATGTGACAGAGTGGTTAAGTGACTTGTCCAGGACACACAGTGAATCTGAGCTGGAGCCAAACCTGGAGAACCTGAAGTCAAGTCCAGAATGTTAACACTCCCTCATATTTGCATAGAGCTTTGTTCTTTGCAAAGCACAGCCTATCTTCTGCCTCTCTACTTTGCTAAGATAGGAGAGTACCATCATATTTTAAACCAGATTATTCCTTGCTTTGGGGAGCTGTATTGAACATTTATAGGATGTTTGACAGCATCCCTGCCTTCTACCCCTTGGATGCCAGTGACTACCAAAAGAAATCTTTGGGCATTGCCAAATGTCCTCCAAAATTGCCCCAGTTGAGTGGCTGGTGTTGTGGCTCAGTGGCAGAGTGCTTGCCTTCCATGTGTGAGGCACTGGGTTTGATTCTCAGCACCGCATATAAATAAAAAAATAAAAATCCATCAACAACTAAAAAAAGTATTTAAAAAATATTGCCCCAGTTGAGGCCACTGTTTTCATGGGAGAAACTGTCTTTCAAGGATGTTCCCTATTGGTATCCTATGACATTTTTATGTTTGGGGATTTGACTTTTAAAATTTGCATAGTTGGCTTCTTTCTGACTCGGCTAATGTGCCAGATTATACCCATAAACGAAGCCATACAAAATATAAGCTCTCCTCTCATCTGTGCTTTGGCCTGCAGAGGGAAGGCATAAATCAATCTGGAAAGACCACTGGCTTTGGACTTAAGTCCATGGTTTGCTTGCCAGCCCTGTGCTTTCTAGTTATGTGATCCTACGCTTAGCCTTCTCCAACGCCTTCCCTTATCTGATTATGATAGAAAGAAATGTTTGTTGTGAGTGAGAATTAAATGATACCTTGAATGTGGAAATGTTTATAAAACATTACTCATCTATTAAGTGGCAATGATAAGATTCAGGTCTAATTACCAGCACTTGAGATTTTCTCAAATTTAAAAGTGTAGAACTCAGCACAGCAATTCTAGACTTGTATTTGGCCAAGTATATTACCCTTGTCATCTTCCTGCCTATAAAGTTAATCTTCCCTTTTCTCAATTTAGAATTAATCTTCCACTTCTTGGTGACCATTGCAGTACCTCTTTTGGGTCATTGTCTCTGCAAGATTGGTCATTAGGTTATTACCTTTCAGTGGCAAAAGCTAGTTTCTTTTTATGGTGAGATTTTCTGAAGGGCTGTCAAATATTTTATGAAAAGCAAAATGCGTGACACTTTCTCTTCCTCATTGCTGGCACCCAGGGGGATGCAAGGTCATTGGTGCATGAGGCCTGAATTCAGGTAGTGAAGCAAGCATCAGTCTACAAAGAGACTCACACAGATGAACTTGGAGAATAACTAAGCTGGTGCTGTAGTTTTCAGATAAGGAAACTGAGTCCGAGAATGAGCTTGTTTGAGGTGTCACAGTGGCAGTGAGAGAAGGACCTGGGCTCTCCAGGTTCCAGGTGCTGGACACAGTATCTGTGCCTGTCCAGGATGCTGCTACCTCAGATAGTGGGGTCAGGGAGAGGGCCCTGTCTGTCCAGAGTGCCAGGGTTGCTTTCTTTCACTTCATTTTCTTGTGAAATGATCTCTTTCTGCTCAGTAATTTATGGATGGAATTTCCCCAGAATACACATAGCACATGCATGATTATCACTGATTCTTATATCAGAACATCTTGAGAGGAAAGGCAGTGAACATAAAGGTTCCAGTTTCTGTGTGAATGTATCACAAAAGAAAACAGCCTGAGAAGCCAAAGCTAGCTTTCTTCCTTCAGTAACTTGAAACACTATTCCTTGTCTTCCCGGTTTCTCCGTGATATGCTCCCATACCATCACTAATATTATTAGTATTATTGATACTTGGTGCTATTGAGTACTTGCTATGTGCGGATGCATGTGAATATTTAGCACAGTTCGCATCCCATTAAATACACTCACACCCTCTGCCAGAAGACCCTATAGCTGTCTCCATTTAGTGAGTGAGGGAACAGGTTAAATAACATTCTCAAGGTCACAGTAGACCTGAGAATCAAATCCCTCTGATTAATGTAGCCAAAAATTGGCCTATTCCCGCTCTTACATTCCTGATTTCTATGGGGGTGATTGCAGTACACCCACCTGTGTACCACAAAGACCGGGTGGTTTAAACAACACACATTTATTTTCTCAGCCTGTAGGCTGGAAACCTGAGATCAGGGCTATTGGTCTGCCTGCCTGCCTGCCTGCTTTGCTTCCTTTTTAATGGTACTGGGGTTGAACCTAAGGGTACTACTGAGCTACATCCTCAGACTTTTTTCATTTTGTTTTATTTTTTAAAATATTTTTAGTTGTAGATGAACACAATACCTTTATTTTATTAATTTATTCTTTTATGTGGTGCTGAGGTTCGAACCCAATGTCTCACACATGCTAGGCAAGTGCTGTACCATTGAGTTACAACCCCAGCCCTCATTTTATTTTTGAGACAGGGTCTTGCTCAGTTGCCCAATCTTGCTTGAGCCTTGTGATCATCCTGACTCAGCTTCCTGAGTGGCTGGGATTACAGACATGTGCCACCATGCTTTCCTAGGTTTGGTTTCTTCAGAGACCTCTCCTCTTGTAGTTGTGCCTTCACACTATTTTCACATGGCCTCTTTGGATTGTCCAAATTTCGCTCTTACAAGAACCTTAGTCATACTGGATTAGGGCCCTCATTTTGTTTTTGTTTTTGAGATGGAGGTCTCACTACATTGGCCAGGCTGATGTTGAACTCCTGGGCTCAAGCAGTCTTTTGCCTCAACCTCCTCAGTAGATGGGACTACAGGTATGAAGATCTTATCTCTAAAAATGGTTACATTCTGAAGTTCTTGGGGGTTAGGATTTCCAATTTGAATTTGTTGGAGGATACAATTCAACACACAGCAGTCCTGTTTGTCAGGTGGCCAGTTTGAACTGCTAGGGCTCTCTCAACTGGGTGACACCCAGCTCTAAGCTGCCCCTGCCCTTGGGCGGTGCAGGAGCCTTAAAGAACAGTTGCCTCTGATGCTGGAAGAAAGAGGCCTGCAGCTAAGGTCTGTATTTGATGAGACAGACCTAACCTGGAGCCTCATCTCTAGAAGATTCCTGTCTCTGATAAATAAAACTCTTCATACTGAAAATGTTTATAAACTTCTGAGTTTGGGTGGGTTTGACTAATGATGACTCAGTGCCTAATCCAAAATCCTCATGATTCTGGAGAGTATAGAATAGGAGCTTGGGAAAGAATTTTTTAAAAGGATAAAGTATAGATAGGGGAAAAACACCTCACTGAGCTAGTCTTCCTTGCCTCAGCTTCCTTCCCCCCCTTTTCTTAGTGGTACTAGGTTTGGAACCCAGGGTATTCTACTACTGAGCTACATCTCCCGCCCTTTTTTATTTTCTGTTTTGAGACAAGGTCTTGCCACGTTTCTCAGATTGGCCTCCAACTTTCCATCCTCTTGCCCTAACCTCCCAGAGTCGCTGGCATTACAGCCATGTGCCAATGTGCCCAGCTTGCTCCAGTTTCTTGAAAGCTTTCTGGCCTAACCTTTCACCTGGGCACTGTGTGTGGGTGTGTTTCTGCTTCCCTGTCCCCTCTGGAGGAAATGTTCACAGGTACTGATGGGAGTGAGAATTCCTGTAGGTCCCAGCCTGCAGCATTCATCAGAGAGCCCCATTCTGCTGTTGCCTGGGACTCTGCTACAAAGAAGGCAGGTGGAGGTAGAGAGTAGAGACTCAGGTTGCTTAAAGCAAAATTGCCTAATAGATATTTTGGGCAGAGCACAGAATTTTTTTTAAAAAAATTATTTTTCTTTTTCTGCTGTGAAGGTAATATAACTAAATTAAGTTGGATAATAAAAAGGAGAAAAAAGTACCCATGTTTATTTCACTTTATGTATCTTCTGGATTTTTTTTAGAAGAGGTAGAGAAATAATTTTTATTTATTTTAAATAGGTATGCCTAGCAGGACACAAATTTGACAGGGTACGAAGCAGTGAGGCAAAGCAGTCTTTCTGTATAAGAATTTTTAGTCATGTTGTACAGATGGTTTTGACTTTTTCAGTTAGCATTTCATCATCTTCATCTGTCCAAACAACATTCTGTATTCTCCTCCATTTTAAAGATTTTTAGCTTTTTAAAAGCAATGGATGCAAAATATATTTATGAAATTTCATTCTTGTATAAATAATGGACAACAACATACCAAATAACTGGGGCTGGGTTTGTGGCTCAGTAGTAGTGTGCTTGTTTAGCATGTGTGAGGCACTGGGTTCTGTTCTTAGCATCACGTGTAAATCAATGAATAAAATAAAATAAAGGTCCGTGAACATCTAAAAAATATTTTAAAAAACAAAAACAAATTACTAACAATGGTGTCATAATACAGATGTTTTTTGTTTATGCTTTTATTTTCTAAAATTTTTACAAATGAGCAGACATATTCAGAGATGTAGAAGAGATATTAACTATAATCTTAGAATTAACCTTTTGAACTATTTTTATCCAGTCTTTATTTCTTTTTTTAAGATTTTTTTAAACCTTTGTTTTATTTATTTATGTATTTTGTATGTGGTGCTGAGGATCGAATTCAGTGCCTCATGCATGCGAGGCAAGCACTCCACCACTGAGCCACAGCCCCCGCCCCCAGTCTTCATTTCTTTGCATTTTATAAAGTTGAGATTATATTTTATGTACAATATAGGTCTTGCCTGATTTTCATCACATAAGCATTTATTTAACTTAGATTTTGTAAAGACTTTGTTCTGTTTTTTTGTGGTACTGGTATAGAACCAGGGGTGCTCTACTCCTGAGCTATATCCCCAGACAGGGTATCACTATGTGGCTCAGGTTGGCCCCACACAAATTTGTGATCCTCCTGCCTTAGCCTCCTGATAGCTGGGATTGCAGGTGTATGCCACCATGTCCAGAATTTTTTTTTTTAAGTATGTCTCATACTGTAGGAACTTCTGAGTGTAAATGATCCTTCCACCTGGGCCTCTCAGGTTAGACTTTGTTCTTAATTGCTGTACATTGTTCTGTCAAGTTGAAACATCATTGTTTTAGTTAACCCTTCCCTGATAGTTATTTCCAGTTTTTACTGTAAATAAATACCATTATAAATAAGTTAGGAAACAGCATTTAAAAGTGTCAACCCTGGGGGAAAAAAAAGAATGGTGGAGCTTAGAGGCACTGTATTGCCCATGGATGGGTACACAGCAAGTACACAGCTTGCTTTTGCCTAATGAATGAAGGGACATGAGTAAAGGAATGTTCCTCCGTAAGTGATTTCAACAAACGATAATGTGAAAGAATAAAGAATGGTTTAAGGGGGGCTGGGATTGTAGCACAGTGGTAGAGTGCTTGCCTCGCATGCGTGATGCACTGGGTTCGATCCTCAGCACCATGTAAAAATAAATAAAGGTATTGTGTCATCTACAACTAAAAAAAATTAAAAAAAAAAAAAGAATGGTTTAAGGCAACGAAGACCTGCCAACAGGCACCCCAAAATGAATTGCAAAATTCAAACCTGTCATATTCTGATAGCTTCAAGGTTTTTGAGAAGGTTCTGTAATTTCAGCTATGAAAAATATCAGGGATAGATAGTCATCTGCAAAATTGGACAGCAGGAATGTACAGCTTGCCCTATCTTTGTACCTTGTTGAAGAATCAAGTGTTAGCAATGATTTTGTGGTCTCTGAAGGAAGGGAATGTGGCGAGAACAATAGACTGGAGGGCTGTTTGCTGTCTGACTGTGTGCTGCTCAAATATATGGCTGCTGAAACTAAAACGATTTGTAGGAGGCTGGAGGGTTTTCTTCCCTTGACTCTCTTTCAGAATTTAGTGGGAAAATAGAATTTCTCTGAAAACTGTCTCTCCTGTTTCTATCTGGAGTGCTCTATAATTTGGACCTTGTCAGAGCAGCCTGCCTTTATTTTTGAATTTGGAGCCCCTGACTCCCCTTTTCTTCCTGCTGTGAGCTATTTATAGGCGGAGAAGCATAGGTGGAGGCCTTTTTTCCTCTTCAGTCATGACTAGGGGAAATAAAGGAAAGCAGCATTCTTTAGAATCCATGATCCCTGAGAACTGGCAACAAAGAAATGAAAAATATTCTAATGCAGATGTCTGTTGAGATGGTAATGCATGATGGAGGGTCAGGAAGAAACTCATCTGCCAGTCCTCAGCAGTTTCTCTGCCTTTTCTGGGACCTTCTGAGGAAGGGGCTCCCCATTCACCTACCTGAGCATACATCCCAAACATGTTGTTAATTTACTCATTCCTCTTGGTCCAGCGCAGTTATTGGACACCTAATGCTGTATGCCATGCAGTGTATAGGGCTGTAGTAATAGAGCCTCGACTAAGACTCGTCTCCTTCCTGTTTCATTCAGGGTTCATTGGCAGTAACGAGAGCTACTCTAGCTATTCTAGACAGAAATGGGTGAGATACAGTGAATTGGGTGCTTGTATCATTACTGGGTGGGCAGTGGAGCAGGCTGTAGGCTAACTTTTGACAGTGACAACCAAAGTGAGACTGTGAGAGTGTTTCACTAATTGACAGGTTTCCTTTCCCATTTTTCTCCTTTTTGAACTATCCTTGTATCCTGCTTCTAACTTCTCTGTCACAAATCTTGGACTCTCCCTATCTGACAAGAACGGTTCAAAGAATTCATGGATTATAAAGTGTTAATCTTGGGTTATAAAGTGTTAATCATCAAGTCTGTTTTTAATAATGGTTACTTGTTAACCAGTTACTGTGTGCTCTGCTCTGTGTTAAACCCTTTACACATCTAATCTCAATTCTCACACCATCTAGTAGTTAGTATTATTATCTGCATATTATAGGCAAGGAATCTGAAGGTAATAAAAGTTAAGTGACTTGCCCAGGACAATTCAGTTAATAAATAACACTTGAATTCAGGTAGTGTCCCTGTGTGGTGGTGCTTGCAGCTTAAAGGAAATGCTGGACCAAACAAGATACACAGATGGCTGATAAGCTCATGGAAAGATGTTCAACATCATCAACCATCAAGAAAATGCAAATCAAAATCGTAACTAGATACCAGTTCACACACAGGATGTCAATACAGTAGATATGTATTCCAGCCTGCCAGTGGATACTCAAAACTACAGATGGTACTAAACTGAATATATCGTGTTTTTTCCTATATGCCCCGTAGTGTTGTCAGAGTTTATCTGTTCATGTTTTATGCCCTGGTGTGTCCTTTGCATAACTACTTTTACTCTTTGGGTTATTATTAAGTAAAATATAGGTTACTTGAATGCAAGCATTGTGATACCATGATAATCTGATAACCAAGATGGTTGCCAAGGGACTAATGGGCAGCTAGTGTATCAGCATGGATATGCTGGACAAAGGGATGATTCACATCCTGGATGGGATGGAGTAAACAGCAAAGAGTTCATCATGCTTCTCAGAACAGCAAGCAAGTTAAAATTTATGAATTTTTTATTTTTGGAATTTTCCAGTTAATATTTTTGGACCTCTGTTGAGAGTGGGTAACTGAAATCATGGGAAGTAAAACCTTAGATGGGGTAGAGTGGCTATCATATTCCAAAAAATAGATAATCAACAGTCCTGGTGAATACATGGAGAAATTAGAACACTGTTAACACCACCAATATGCTATTGGTAAAATGGTGGAGCAACTTTGGACGCGTGTTAGCAGGTTTTCAAAAGTTTAAATGTGTAGTTGCCATTTGACTCATCAATTCCACTCCTAGGAATATACCCAAGAAAAATGAATGTATGTTCACACAAAAACTTGAACACAAATGTTTGTAGCAGCATTATTTATAATATCCTAAAAGTGGGTGTAAACCAGATGTCCATCAAGAGATATGGATAAAATATCACGTGGTATATCCATAAAATGGAGTATTATCTGACAATAAAAAGGAATGAATATAATGCTACAAAAAGGATGTACCTTGAAAAAAATTATGCCAAGGGAAAGAAAGCCAGTCATAAAAAATGACATAGTGTGTAATTCTATTATATGACATGTCCAGAATAGAGAAATCAATGGAAAGAGAAAATAGATTAGTGGTTGCCTAGAAGTGGAGTGAGGGGTGATAACTAGAGATAGTTTTTTGTTGTTGTTGTTGTTTGTGTTACTGAGGATTGAATCCAGGACCCTGTACATGTTAGGCAAGCATTCCACCACTGAGCTATATTGACAGCCCTTTTAAAATTTTAAGACAGAATCTTGCTAAGTTGTCCAGGCTGGCTTTACTTTCAGTCCTTCTGCCTCAACCTCCTGTGTAGCTGGGATTACAGATGTGTGTAACTTAACCCAGCTAGGGACTTTTTAGGGTGATAGAATATTCTAAAATTGAAGTGGTAATTATACAACTCAATATACTAAAAACCTTTGCACTGTACATTTTAGATGGATGAATTGTTTGATATGTGAACTATAGCTCATAAAGCAGTTTACCAAGCTCCCAACCACTCCCAACGTTCTGTTGGTAAAGACCATACTTACCCAAATAAATGAATTGCTAATAAAGGGAATTTAGAGGAGAGTGAATAAACTGCACAGTTTTCTTAAACTTTTTGGCTTATATTGCTTTGTTCTCACTAGAATCCCCTGGAAAAAAAAGTTAATTTAGCATAAATTTAGTTAATATTTTTAATTTAGCATAAAGTAAATATTTAGTTCCCAACTGATTATCTGGTTGGTGAACTTAGAGGTGTTTTTTTTTCCCTTCTCCTTCAGCTGTCTGCTGTTCTAGATCCCCTCCCCCCATTTTCCTCTAAGGGTTACTTATTACTTCTTATAAATAGGGAATCAAAAATAAACTTTTTCATGTAGTATGTATCTCATTGAGTTATGCAAAAGGAACAACGTATGTGGCTTCTGCAGGTTGTACCACTAGTTGCAGAATTTCTGTTCTAGGAAACTAGATGTTGGGGGTCAAAAAGGAGTATTTACATAAGAGTTTGTCCATGAACTGGATTGATGTCATTATGAAGCCATACCTGGGAGCCTCCTGCCCTTCATCTTCTCATTTTTCCTTTGTCCTTTAAGTCTGCCCAAGGACCACCAAGTTGGTAATGATCTGATGTTTTATACAATTTTGGGGGGGCGGAGGAGATTGAACTCAGGGGCACTCGACCACTGAGCTACATCCCCAGCCCTACTTTGTATTTTATTTAGAGACAGGGTCTCACTGAGTTGCTTAGCGCCTCACTTTTGCCGAGGCTGGCTTTGAACTCCTGATCCTCCTGCCTCAGCCTCCCAAACTGCTGGGATTATAGGCATGTGCCACTGCTCTGGCTGTTTTATACAATTTTGGGTGCAACTTTGTTTACAAGGAAAAGATAATCTGGTGGCGGGAGGAGTTTTGTAGTTAGGTAAAGTTGAATAGGAGTAAAGGAAGAAATGTGACAGTGTCTATGGGCTTAGATAATTTGTTTCAGTTTGTTGTACAAACGTAATTGCTTATGCCAGCACTTCATAGTCTATTTGTAGCCTAGTAAAACACCTAATGAAAGTTACAAGGCCTTAATAGAATGAGAATTCACTCTAGTCCTCTCCTTTGCACTCTACTAAGGACTAATTGGGCCATGCATATGTTTTTTTTTTTAAACAGGATTTAAGGATCAGCAAAGTAAAATTTATTGAGATTCAACTGTATGTTTGAGGGCAGACTATGCTGTCATGCAATCAGAATAAAGCTGAGTATTTACAACCTGTGAGAGACTTAAATGTGGAGAGTTCTTTTCCCACCATGCATTAAGCTGGCAACTTGGAGCATGACCTGGATTTCTCAGGCTGGAATGTGGCACACAGTAGGGCTTTCAGGCCTTTTCATTTACTGTGTCCAAGAGTGTTCAAAAGTAAAGCTGAGGGCATTCTCAGGTAAAGGGGGAGTAGGCAGTTAGGGGAGGAACAGCTCCACAGCACTTCCCTGCACATCCCTGGCACCAGGGCTCCCTGCCTCCTTGCCGCTACCTGGAACCACCAAGAGCAGCCTGGAGCAGCTCACAAGTATGGTAGGCAGGGAGACCCCAGAGATCAAGGATCAGTTCCCATGAATTACCACTTAGGAGAGCTCTTTTGCCTTTAGGCAAATCACTCACCCTTCTTAAGGTATTCCTCATCTTTCGTAGAAATGGTGCTACCTGCTTTACATACTTGTGGTGAATTTTAGTTGCAAATCGTATGGAAAATGCATAGCACAGTGCTTGAAACAGCAGCCTGTAGTAAAGATTATTGTCTTTCTCCCAATCTGCTTTTCTTCTTTGCCTTCCTATTCCCTGACCTGATGTCTGCACTAGGTTATAGAGAAAATTACCCAGTTTTCTTCACTCCAATCAGAGGTTACCTATTGTTATTTTATGAAAATATTTTGTCTCCTACTATTTTATGTTAAATTTTAGTTTATATTGACCACATTTCCCTGAAGTAAAACCCCTTGAAGCAAAAAAAAAAAAAAAAAAAAAAAAAAAGGTTCATTCTAGAATGACTGTGTCCAATAGAAATTTTTGCAGTGATGGAAATGTTCTTGGCTATTTTTGTCCTTTTGCTCTTTCATTTAGGTTTGAAGATCATTTTACAGTGATCCATGAAACATGAGATTACAATTGGTTTCACATTGAACTTATAGATTAATTGAGGGAAGAATCACCATCTTTACCACATTGGCATTTCCTAGCTCTCTGTTCATTTAGACTTTTGAAAATGCTTTTCAGTAAAGCCATATTTTTCCCTATGAAAGTCCTATTGGAGGTTTATACAGAGCAGAGTGACCTGGTCTGGGTGGCCATGAGTGCTATGAATAGAGAGAGCAGAGTCTAGAATCAGGGAGGCCAATTAGGAGGCTATTGGGGTAGTCCAGGTAAGGGATGTCAGGAGCCTGAGTTTAGTACTGTGAGAAGGGATGGGAGCCAACCCATGCCAGAGACATTTCCTAGGAAGAGTAGGTGGGCCTTTTTTATTTCAGGACAGAATAAAGCACAGTAATCATAATAACTTGCTGCTATTATTGATAACTTACTATTGAACCGGCAAAGTGTTGGTATATCATGGTCATCATTGCTTCTCCTTATAATGTAACAAAGTAGGAGTTACTACTTCTGTCCTCCAGACAAGAAAACAAAATCTCAGAGAGGTTAAGTACCCTGCACAAGGTCATACAGGGGTTTAGTGCAGATATTCAAATCTAAATCTGCTCCTGTCCAAAGGTCACTGAACACTAAAATCTAATCATGAGCTATCTGGGAATTTATTGAAAGTACTTATGAAAATGTACCAGACATTTTGAATTTTATGACTGAAATAAAAATGACTAAAATTTCTGTTCTCAATCATAGTCAGAAAATGAAATTGGAATGTTTACCTAGTTTTGTGATGTTTGATAAAAGATCCAGACAAATCTGAATTTATGAGATCTATAAAATTTGAGCTGTTGAGAGAGTGGGAGAGCGGGCTGTGGGACTATAGGGGCGAGTCATAGGACTCCACGAAAGCAGTGAAAAATATTTTTGAGTTCTCAAAGTGTTCCTAGTCATGTATTTCTGGGTAACATTTTGTGGATGTTTTCTTCTATCGGTCAGGAAAAAAATGAATGGCCTTAATTAAAATTTCTATTGTCTTTGCCACAGAGGAAGGAAGCCTTTTGGTGGTTGTCATAGTGATGTCTGAATGCATCATGGAAGTGGGTAGTGATTGCCACCCAGAGCCCTGAAATGAGCATTTGTCATTTTACTTACTCCCAGAGAGGATTGCCTTACCAAACTGCATATTTCTTTAATCGCCTTTTAAATTCACATTTGAGCCAAATGTGTGTGTACAGGGAATGCTCACCACTGCAGTCACAGTTACAGCCATAAAGTCTGAAGCCCCATTTCTAATTGCTTTGTGTTCCTGAAGCAAAATGGCATATGTGAGGTGCTCACAAAAACTCTCAGAAAGTAATTAGGAACCATCAGCCTTTCACGTGACACAGTGCACAGTGGGACAGATTGCTTTTTGCTTTCCCCCTGGCCCCTCCCCTGACAGGCATTCAGAAGTCTTGCCTGATACACCTTCTCTGTGGGGTGGCCCCTTTAAAGCAGTGGGAACTTAATGCAAGGCAACTTTGAACGCTGCCACTTACCACCAGTCCTCCACAATCTGGCCACCCCTCCCTGCACCCAGCCAGCATACTGAGCGATCACACCGCATGCTGGCAGAGTGTAGCTGTTTCTGACAGTAAAACCAGGTTCTTTGGTGGGCTTTGAGGTTTCTGCACAGTGTGATTGGGGTTTGGGATGGTGGGGTGCAGCTGGATAACGTGATGGGCTTTCCAGAGCTATCTGCAGTGAGGTCTGAGGAACACAGGATGATGACTTCTCCCACGTCTGGATGTCTGTTCTGTAACCTTTCATGGGTTGTGACGAACAGCAAAGAATTTGCCATCAGAGAACCAGATTCAAGTCTTTGTTGCCTCCCTTAGTCATTTTAAACCTGGGGTAGAGACTTAATCTCTTCCATAAAACGGTAATAATGACAGTAACTACCTTTTCAGTTTATTGTATCTCATGAGCTGATGCTTTTGTCAACAGTGAGTGCTTTATAGGGTATAAATTCTAATTCATTGGCTATTCATTTAGCTCACATTGTATGTGATGCTCTGAGCTGACAGAGGCAGAGTAGGCAGGGCAGCAACTATGAAAAGGGCAGTAGATGTGATCCTACTGTGCACAAGCAGGCCTTTAACTCAGCCTGATATCAGGGAAGGCTTCTAGAACAAGCTGACCCTTGCACTTGTCTTGCAGGACAAATAGAAGTTAGCTAAAGAAATAGGGACCCAGCATTCAAGAAAAGAGAATAGCTTGTGCAAAGATACTGAGGCACATTGGACCTGGTATCTCTGTAAGAGTGCTGAACCATGAGGCAGGGAACAGAGAAAGGGCATTGTCCAGCTGGATTTAAGCAGTTATGAACTAGGGGAGGGGAGCTGTTGGATTTTAACTCAAGGAGTGATACAATTTCCAAATTTAGAAGTCTTACAAGATAGCTATGTAGAGAATCACAGAAAGTGATTAGGGCCAGGTGTGGTGGTGCATGCCTATAATCTCAGCAGCTTGACTCAGGAAGCTGAGGCAGGAGGATCGAGTTTGAGGCCAGCTTCAGCAATATAGCAAGACTTGGAGCATTTGAGATATTGTCTTAAAATAAAAAATAAAAATGACTGGGGATGTGGCTCAGTGGCAAAACTTTCCTGGGTTTAATCCACAGTTAAAAAAAAAAAAGAAAAAAGAATTTAAAGGAAGAAAGTGGTTGGGAATGGGTGGGTGGGTACAAGTATAGGATGATGACTTTAAAACAATTGTGGTCATCCCCATGTGGTTATAGGGAGGGAGAAGATGGGCCAGATGGGGTTGTAGAAAGTAGAGGTGACTAGTCTTGAAGATGGACAGGGAGTGAGGTAAAGATGTAAGTTAACTTCCAAGTCCTAGCTGGTGTTACTGTTGGTATTTTGGAGGGACAGATCTTCATTGTGCAGGATGGTATTGTTTAGCCTCCTGGGCCTCCTGCTCACTAAATGTCCCTCGCCTCCAGTTGTTGTGATAACAAAAATATCAATGACATTTTTCAAAATACCCCTGGTAGAAAATCATTAAATGGTGGTGACATTCACCAAGATGGGGAATAAAAGAGAATCAATGGTTTGGATATGTGATGTAATGGTGCCTAGAGGACATTGTGGTAGAAGTGTCCTGTAGACAACTGGATTGAAGGATCTGGGACTGAAGTGTAGGCAACACTCAAGAGACAGCTTTAGGGGTGTGAGCTTTCCCAGGGAGAAGAATAGCACCAAAAAGCAGGTAGGCAGAACGTTGGGGATCATCATGGATCTTGCTTACTCTTGTGAGCCAGAGAGGACCGATAGTATTCTAGGGCGATTTTATAGGAAGGGGAAATTAAAGTTCTATAAGAACAAATGACTTTTTCATCTTTCTCTTTTATTATTAATTAATTTATGAATGAATGAATAATTGGGTCTGTTTTAGTCTACTTTTTTTTACCACTGTGACCAAAAGACCTGATAAGAACAATTAAAGAAGGAAAAGTTTATTTGGGGGCTCATGGTTTCAGAGGTCTTAGTCTGTAGACATCTGACCTTAGGGAGAACATTATGGTGGAAGGGTGTGGTGGAGGAGAATGGTTTCCCACACAGCCACCCTGAAGCAGAGAGAGAGCTCTGCTCAACAAAAGACAAAATATATACTCCAAAGGCATACCTTCCTCCAGCCACGCCCTTCCTTGCCTAGGACTACTACGTAATTTACCCCTGTCAGGGGGTTAATTCACTGATTGGGTTAAGACTCTCATAACTCAATCATCTCACCTCTAAACCTTCTTGTGTTGGTTTAGAGCTTACACATTAGCTTTTGGGCGACATATATCTAAACCATAACAGGGTCTCACTGTGTTACCCAGGCTGGTCTCAAGCTCCTGGGCGCAAGCAATTCTGCCTCAGCCTTCTTCCTGAGTAGCTGGGACTATAGGTATGTACCACTGTACCTGGTCCAAGTTTCTCTTTTAAACAGTTTTGGTAAATTCTCTCCTTGGTTCAGCCAGTGTCCAGATGAGATGAGGAGAAGGAGATTTTGCCCTTTTGAGTTGGGAACTCTTTTATTATCTTACTTTGTGGCCAGTGGATCCAAGTGTCTCAATGACTGGGCTGATATTATCACCACCTCCGCTTTGTGCATCAGTAAAGAGGCCTCTAACGATTTTCTTTTTTTCCCTGCAATGGCAGATTTTCCTGGGCGCCCTCTGTATTCTTGGTTCACTGATTAATAGACACTTGAGGAATTGCAGGGAGGCGTTTAACATGCATCAGAGACCATCACTAGCAGAGAACGTGATTCAGTAAGCACTCTCACACTGCAGTCTGCATCCCTCCTCACTGACACAGTTTGACGCTGGGGAATTGGGTCTGGATTTGGAAAAGCAGTTTAGATGTGTGATTCAGAATCAGTGATGTGCAACTCTTTCCAAAGTAGGAGGTGCACAGGAGAGGTAGATGGTGCCAAGGCAAGGATACTTTGCACTTCCATTTCTTTACATGCCCTTCAAAGGTAGGAGTTATTCCTGGTTAAAGAACATCAGCAACTTCTGGTATCTAACCTGCAGGTTTCCAGCCAGTATGCGTGCCAGAGTGCTGGGACTTCCAGATAGGGATGTGGAGGGCTGGGGGTTTATTTTCAGAAGGTGGAGAACCTAGTTACTTCTATTAAGTCCTCTGTACCAGAGGTTTCTTCTTACCCTGGAAAGGTAAAGGAACTGATTTGGTGCTTTTTATCTTCACAGGGAGTAGCCCAACCTTTGACCACAACTCTGGAATCAGAGGGCGTGGGTTTGAATCCTGGCTTTGCCCCTGTCTAGCTGTGTAATCTTCACAAACCCCTTAATGGTTCTGATCCTTAATTTCCCCATCTATAAAATGGAGATAATAATACCTACCTTCTGAGATAATGCCTGCAGAGTGCCTAGACTATATCATGTAACAGGCTCATTGATGTCACTGTTATGGATACCTTTCATTTATCTTACTTGGTTCCATATCCATTACCCATGCTTTCAGTTTTTGATATCTGCAGGAGAGTCTGGCACATCAGCATGGTGGGTCCTCTGTTAGGGATGTGGGGAACTGGTAGATTTTCTTCAGGGACAAGAGACCCCATCAAGAGGATCCATCCTATGGTTCACCTCCTGATGTCAGGCATCATTTAGAAGGTATCTGCAGGCTTACACTGCTGATATACAGCTGTCGTTGGCACCAGTTCTGGCTCTGAAACACTCTTTTCACTGAGCTTGAGGCTTCTCTCCTACCCCTTCTTCTCTCCTGTTTGCTTTTACCCCTGCCTCCGTAAAAAACCTAAAACAAAAAGAAAGAAATATTAATATAAAACTAGAAAGGTATATCAGGATATTTTCTGTGGGCTCAGTGGTGTGCTCTTACTGGAAACTCCTGGTACTTGGGGTTCTGTGGGTCAGGCACCTTCTTCCTGTCCTGTTCCTCAAGCTGGGACTCCCTTCCTGAATGGGCATCACTAGGAAATTGAAGAGGAAACTAGTTTGGGTGGGGAGATTTCCAGAATCATTCCATTTTGCCGTTTTCTAGAAGTGAGATAGGCAGAGAGAGCCCCTCCCTGACTGGATGTCCAGAGTCCTTCCTCTCAGTGGGGAATGAAGTACCTCAGGCCCTTAACAGCCTCCTCCTCACCATCTCTTGGGTCTCTGGAGTCCCTAAACTCTGTTAATATCATTGCTAGAAGATTCTTAGAGGGGACCGTTGGGAAATAGGAGGCATAGCTGGAAGTCTGGAGCAGGGTGTGTTGAGGGAAAGCAGCTGCAGGAAGCTCCTCCTACTGGAATGTGGCTAGTCTGCTTTACCTCTTACACCCTGGTAACTATCTTTTCCCAAACAAAGACCCTGTGCTTAATTCCTCATGATTTTCTCCTGGGCTCTGGGCATAGCGAGCCCTCAGATCTGTGTGCTGATACTTCACAGCATATCCCCGGTTTATGGAGTAAAGTGCTAAAGGTCAGGATTTATGTGGGTCACTGTGCACTGCATACCTGCCTTTGAGGTCATGCAGCTGACTTTATGCCTGCTCTTGATTTCCTCCTTCCATTACTGCTCTGACCTTGAAGCAGCATGGGAAATATTACTGTCTGTGTCCTCCTTGTGGTGGGTTCTAGAGAGGTCCTGCCTCAATGTCACAGCTTCTCAGGACTGGAAGGACTCCCTGAGTTCATCATCTCCAACCTTTTCCTACTTTAAGGATGAGATGACAAAACCAAGAGGGAATGCTCCCTGTTTCCTTCCTACCTGTCTGGTATTACTACCTTAAACAATGTAAATGCCCCCAGTAAGGCACAGAGGAAACATCGTGATGCAGGAGAAGAGTTTGGCTTTCTGGACTTTGATTCTAGTGGGAGTCCTAAATCTTTCCCAGGTGTGTAGACTTGGACAGATGATTTAACGTCTCCTATTGTTCAGTTTCCTAAGATGATAATACCTTATGGTGTTGAAGTGACCATTAGAGACAAACACACAACACACACAAATGTCTTGAACAGGTATCCAGGAAATGGTGACTGTTACTTCTGTTATAGTTGGTCCTGGTCACACTGGACTATTAAAGCTGTGTGTCTGGAAGAGAAAACTTGAAGAATGAATGGGATTGGTGCCCCTATAAAAATGGCTTTAGGGAGTTGTGTGACCCTTCCAGCACATAAGGAAAGCAGCAAGAGGCACTGTCTATGAGAAATTGGTCCTCACCAGACACTGAATCTATGGGCACTTTCATGTTGGACCTCTCAGCCTCTAGAACTGTGAGAAGTACGTTAATGTTTATGTTTAAAAAAAAAAAAAAGTAATGAGGAAAGCTAGACTAAGCTTCCTGTGAAAAAGAGCTTAAAGAACCTTAAATAGCCTCCGTGGTAGGCTGTGACCACCTGCTCTTGCTGCTAGGTCCCTGGGAGCTGGCTATAGATTCTCAGCCATTGCTCTGGACAGAGCTTTGCTTCAACTTTCCCACAACAGGTTTCTTTTCATGCTCAGGGTCTTTACATCTCACCCATGTATTTCAGACTTCTTTTGACTCACATAATTGCTGCATAGGTGTGTTTCATGGACTGATAGATACATAGAGCTGGAGCAGAACGTATGGCCATCTCAACAGATTGCAGGCCTGAGGTCTGTGTTCTTTAATTACCAACATCCTGGCCAGGCAGATTTTTTGGCTTGGACTTAGAAACTTCCACTGATATAATGCATCCAGCTAATGTGATGGTCAGAGGCCATTTCTGTGATATTGTTGACATTTAATTCTTGAAAAATATGCCTCCATCCACAGATCCTAGTTCAACTCTTGGACCTCAGGGACCAAAAATAAGAATGCTCTGCTTCTTGATAGTCCTTCAGAGATGAAGGTAGTAGTTGTGTGCCCTGAGCTTACTGAGGCTGTCAACTCCAGTTCCTTCAATGATGTGGCTTTGACATATTTGAGCCCTTCCAGGCCTGGCCTGTATCTACTGGGCTTACTCCAGCTTTCTACTCTGATCTGGAGGTATGGTTCCCAGAAGTGGAAACAATATTTGGGTGGGGTCTGATCAGTTTAGAATTGAAAAACCTTTTACCTCCCTTGTTTTTGACTCTGTACTAGTATTAAGTGAGCCCTAAGGTCCTATTGGCTCTTGTGACAGCTTTTCCACATTGTTAACTAATTGGGTTTATAGTAAATTAAAGCCACTAAACTAATACAGATTCTGTGTTAGTTTCCTAGGGCTCACTTAACAAATTGCCATAAACTCGGTGACTTAAAACAACAGAAATTTATTCTCTTCCAGATCTGGAGGCCAGAAGTCCAAAATCAAAGTGTCAGGTGGGTTGATTCCATCTCATCATGTTTCTCTGCTTCTGGTGACTGCTGGCATTTCTTGGCATACCCTGGCCAAACATGTGTTCCTCTAGTATCTGCCACTGCCTTCACATGGCTATTCCTCTAGGTCATTTTATAGGCCACTCAAATCCAGACCAAGGATCCTGAATTTCTATGCAAGGTCCTTTGGCTGGACACGGAGATTCCCAGCTCTAAAATGTATTTTTTGTGTCTGCTAGTGGAAATTCATCACTGGAAGATGGATTCTATTTAAGGAAGGAAATTAACTTTAAAACAATGTATGATCCCCTCCCCCCCATAACCCTTGTTTTCAGGAGCCTAGTTTTAATTTATGGTTCAGTAATAATACCTGTGACTTCTAGCAATTCTCCTAACCTTTCAAGCCCCAGTTTCCTCATCTACCAAATAGAGATTGGATGAGGCCAGCTCTGAGTTTTCAGCTCTAAAACTCTCAATATTGTGATTTCGGGAAAGCAAGGATTACCCTCTGTGAGAAAATAGGTCTCAAGTTGGCTTCACAAACTGACTGAGAATTTATAGCTCTTAACTAAGAAGACAGATTATCATTCATGAATTTGAAAATCTGAACAACTCTCCTTTTGTTCACATCTGACAGGATATAGAGACCGAATTATTCCATACCCTTTTCCTCTTCTCAGTTACTCACCTTTCAGGTGTAAGACACTGAGGGATTGGACTCTAGTCAGCTCTCAAATATTTGTTAAATGAATGTACAGATATACTGATGTTACTCATTATCGTGGGGGCGGGGTGGTGGCAAGTAAAGCAATAGCCTTCAGGTCTGATGATAGAGTAATTATGAGCCTTTTTGTTTTGGCAGTAGTGGGGATTGAATCCACGGGTACTCGACAACTGTGCTACCTCCGAGCCATTTTTTTTTAAACAAAGTTTCACTAAGTTGCCCAAGCTGATCTTGAACTTTTTTTTTTTTAATTTTTTTTTTTAGTTGTAGATGGACACAATGTCTTTATTTTATTGCTTTGTATGTGGTGCTGAGGATCGAACCCAGGGCCTCACCCATGCGAGGCAAGCGCTCTACCACTGAGCTACAATCCTGGCCCCAGTCTTGAACTTTTGATCCTCCTGCCTGAGCCTCCTGATTTGCTGAGATTACAGGTGTATATTTCTCCTGAATGTCCAATTAAAACAATTATTTTTAAAACACAGTGGCAACTTTTTATCATTGTTTTCCAGAGCAGTTTCCTTATATGTGATGTAGGTGGCTGTTGAGGCCTGGATTCCAGAGCCTGGGCTCTAAAGACCACAGTAGGCTTTTGCTAGGGGTGGAGGTTGTCAGGGAGGTCAGTGATCTGGCTCCAGGTAGTACTGGTCGAGGATCCCCTGCCTACTGTCAGAGCCCCTTTGAGTGTCTGTCAGGGCTTAATGCACTGGCACCTTTCTTCCTTTGGATTCTTTAGGGATGGCACTGCTTAAAGTGCCTTCCAGGATTTTTAGTGTCTGGAAGGAAGAGTTGTGGTGTGGGTTTTGTCTCTTTGGGAGCCCAGGCAGGGAAGCCAAAGGGTAGGTCTACTTGCTTAGTTGTTGGGAAGATTCTTCTAAGATTTTTCGTGAGAAGGAAAATTCCTGACCAATATTTTACCATCTCTCCTTACTTCTTACTCTAATTCAAGAAATCTTTACTTTTTTTGTGGCACTGAGGATTGAACCCAAGGCCTCATGCAAGGCAAGCACTCAACCTCTAGGCTATATTCCCAGCCTAAAACCTTTACTCTTGAAACAATCTTCTTCCTAAAAAGAAGGTCTTCTCTAAAATCAGTGGTGTGGTTACAAGATGGGGGTTGCAAACTCAAATTTCTATAGAGGCTTTGCAGCCTGTGTTTATGTGCTCTAATTCCCTTTTTAAATACTCATACTACTGCCTTTATATTTTTCTCTCCCAATATGGCTAGATGTGGGTATGAAGAAATTACTGTAAGAAAATTAGAAATGTGGGAGTGATGATAAATAGCACTAGGTGTTTATCTCAATATTTGCAATCAGTAGGAAGTGGAGGGGACTGCAGTGAACTAAAAGGGTCATTCTACTCATGGGGCCCAGTGTTCCTACAGTTTTTGTTTTTCCAAAATAAGCTGGATTTTTATATGAAAAATTTCTACTTTCAAACTTTGGCTGAATTTTAAACATCTGTATAGCACAATTAAAATTCATTTTGGGACAATTTGTAAGTCATGAGTTTGAAATATCTGATACATGTTGGGATAGACTGACATATGGGATGGGTTCCTGGTTCATTTCTCTTAAAGGGCTGCTCTGGGAGGTGTGGGGGCACTAGGGGAGCGGCTATGTTCATCTCTGCATATAGATATGGAGAAGGGGCCCATGATAAGTAAAGTAAAAATCAAGTTATAGAACATGTACAGTTTTATTGTAGTTCTGTAAATATTTTATGTGTGTATAGAATTTTAAAGGTATAGAGATGTCATAAATGCAAAACCCCCAAAATAACACAAGAATCTGGTTACGGTAGCTGTCTCTGGGATTGACATTGAATTGGAGGCAGCAAAGGGAACTGCTTTTTAGTTGATACTCTTCTGTAACATGTAGTACTTAAATAATTGTCAGAAAATAACATGAAAAGAGTTGGAAGTGTATTTGGCTTGTGAGGAATATCAGCCTTTGGTGCTGAGAATGTTGAAGAGGGGAGAAATTAGAGTGGTTTGGAGTGATCAGAAAGAGCCACTTGGAAGAGAAGGAGCCTGGAAGGTTGGGCAGAATTCATGAGGGAGGAGGACAACAGGAGTCAAAGCCCAGGGGTAGGAAAGACAGGGTGACTGGTGGACAGATAAATTTGGCAGGATCCAGGGGTATAGAGAAGTGGTAAGAGATAAGGAGGCGGGGCTGGGGTTATGGCGCAGTGGTAGCGTGCTCGCCTAGCACGCGGGAGGCACTGGGTTCGATCCTCAGCACCACATAAAAATAAAAAATAAAGATATTAAAAAAAAATTAAAAAAAAAAGAGATAAGGAGGCTTCAGCAGTGAGGGGCCCTGGAGGGTGTGTGGGCAGGAGATAATGGAACCAGAACTGTGCTCCGGCACAATTCATCTGGCAACAAGGGAAGCAGGACCAGGGAATTTGGAGGCAGCACTTCAGGGTCATTGCTCTCATGTGGCCCCTTCTTACTCCCAAGTAGCTGTCACTGATTCCTGCTGAGGTGCTGCCTGGTGAATGAGGGTTAATACCTATGTACCTGATGAATAAGCTCTTGGCACTTCCTGTTCTTCCACTCCCTAGAGTGTGAGCCCTGGAAGCCTGCCAACTTCTGCTGGTGCTTGATGTGGCCTCTCTACCTCTGAAGCCTGTATGACTCCTAGACACTTTGGAGAATCTATAAAGCACGTGGTCATTGATGTGTAATGGGGACTAAGAAAAAGTCCCCATTTGGAGTTGTGTAGATTTGGTGTAGATGTGGTCTTGGAAAGGCTCTTGACTAATTTAGGCCTTGATTTTTCTCATTTGCAATATAGAGCGAATAGTATATCCTCTAGGGTTTTTGAACCTAGCCAGGTTGATTAATGCCTACCTAGAGGATGGGCTTTGTATTTCTATTGGCACCTTGCTCCATTTGTGCATGTGTATGATATATATGATATATATACACAAACATATATATATGTGTGTGTGTATAGATATATATATGTTCATATCAGTCTATCCAATGGATTATAAGCTATTCAGTGGGATGATTAATCATCATTTACCCCCAAAGCACTCAGTGTGCCAAACACATAAGGATTTTGTGCTCTTATACCTAACCCGGTCTTTATGGCAATTGATTTTTGATTGATTAGGTTGTATCTATTGGCCATGATATATTTCTTTTTATTTTTTAATTTCTTTTTTTAGTTGTAGATGGACACAGTATCTTTATTTATTTATTTTTATGTGGTGCTGAGGATCAAACCCAGTGCCTCACACATGCGAGGCAAGTGCTCTCTACCACTGAGCTACAATCCCAGCCCCATGATATATCTCTTCTGTGGCTAAAACAAGCTTTGTCAAAGCAAATTCCTCAGAATAATATGTTGAGAAGGCTTGCAGGTCATTGACTTGTCAATTCTGCTGTGGCAGATTAATATTTTGTGGGACTTGACGTTTATACAATTTTGAAAGCCTTCTTCAAAAATACATAAAATCGCAGAAAAGCACATTGATATAGCCCTTCCCCCAGACTTCTGAGGGGGCTCTAAAACTTGAGCTTCATTAGTGTCACAGTTAATCATCTCTCTATATAGAGATATTTCTAATACTGCCTATAGGATAGGATGAAGGATATGGAGATTTCTAAAAGGCAAAAATGGTGATAATGGAAACAAGTTTTAGTAAAATTGTCATCCTAAGTAGACTCAAAACAAAATCCCTTGGGTTTTTTTTCCCTCCCCTCCCTATTCTCATTCAGTGAGGATTTATTGGGCACCACTAAGCACTGGAACATAGCTGTGAAAGCAGTATTCTTTGCCCTATGGAGATTATATTCTACTGATCACCTGCATTATGACTCAGACCTACGTGGGTTGCAATGAGAAAAGCCTCCATGTGGATATGTGGGTTTGGTGCCTTAGTTTCCCTTTCTGACCCCTCTGCCCTTTTCCTTTGCAGGCCTGTTTTTGAGAATGACAGCCAGATGATGAAATTGTGCTGAGAGAGTCTTAGCCATCCCAAGCAGTGATGAAAGAATCATAGATTGTTACCAGAGTGTGTGGGTATGGTGGCTTGTAAACTGCTCAACCCCTTCCTTGTCCTGACTAGTGTGAAATATTGATGAGAGAGTCATTGTTTCTCCACCAAAAACAGGCTCTGTTTTGGGGCTGATTTCAACCCAGAGCTAGAAGTTGGGTTGTTTTTTAAGTTTTGGTTCTAGAGAGACAGCCTACCCCACCAGTCTTTAAGAACGGAAGCATTGGACCCTATAGACAAAAATGCCTGCCTTGCTTTACCACTAGCCAGTGCTCCCTGTGGCCACAGTGAGGCGGTGACTCAGAGCTAGAATTATGTTCTTTCCTGGTTGCCAGATTTTGTGTGGTGGGTGGAGAGGAGGGAGAATGAATGAGCAGAAGCAAGTGGCTGCTGGATTTGTAACACCCTGGGAGGCAACTGCTCAAAAAGTGAAATTGAGAGAGAGCCCATTGAGTGGGAGTCTCCCTCCCTGTGTGACTTGAACCTGGATTTCATAAGGCTGTGACTGGGGAAGACATGATTCTGAACATGGAGCTCAAAAAGAGAGTGAGTCTGGTTGCTGCCTTTCCCAGAAGGAACGAGAGAGCAGGTTAGTCCTGTACTGGTTTTGTAGGGGTTCAGTTTGCTGCAACATATTATTATTTGTGAAAGCCAAGTAATGACAAAGAAAGGGAGTTTTTGATGGTTGGGAGTGCCTGCAGTTAAATAAAAAACAGTGCAATTTAATTAGGAATGAATAGGACAAAAGTAGCATTAACTACTCCTCCCTGATATTATTACAGAGAACATTCTCTTGGCAGGTGAGAGTGGAGAGGACCACGGTTGTGTTTCCATCTCTGTGTTTTCAGTTATAGACAGTGTTGTTAAATTTTAGTCTGTGGCTCCGTGGATAGTAGTAGTTTGAGATGATCCTTGGTGTCTTAAAATGTTACAGCCAAATGGAGGATCTTTATAGCACTTGGTTCAGCCTTCTCATTTTACACTTGAGGAACCTGACTTATTTAAGAGCTAAAAAGAAGCATAAAACTGGGTATTCTGAGGTTGAACGTGTTTCCCCTGAAGTTTTAAAACTTCTGTAGAATGTGTGTCCCTGGCTCAGATGGGCCCACTGGGGAGGCAGTTTTTCTTAGGCTGTACTTTCTGAACCATAGGACTTGACTATATGAGGGACAGAAATGGGACTGAAGGCAGGGTGCCTGTTGATCTTATGTCACTTTGCCTGGCAGGTGAGTTCTTTAAATAGAAATTGAACAGGGTGCTGGATGTTATGCCATAACTCAAATGGCAGAAAATGTATTCTTGAGCCTCTGTCCTGGCATAGGCTAATACTGCTGGAATTTGCATCATGGGAAAAGACAACTTTGAGTACAATTTTAGAGTTAGCAAAAAAAAAATATAGAAGGCATTAAAGTGTCTCCTGTGGGCTGGGCACATTATCATTACTCTTCACAACACCTTTACAGTGTTGGAATCTCCCCTGCACCTCTCTCCACATAAACTCACCAGTGGAGGTCATGCACTGCCAACATGTGGCTGTGGTGGGATTTGAACTCCAGCCTGTGCAACTCCGATCTGTTTAGGGTTTGTGGAAATCTCATGTGGCCCTTCCAGGTGGGGTGTCTAATGTCCTCAACTTATAGATGAAGAAACAAGGGCACAGAGACATTGAATGTTTGCTCAGGCCATGGAACTTGTTGGTCAACAAAACTGATACTTGGTTCTTATTACATTGCTTCTCTGCCAACTTCCTTTTGGAAAAGCTAGGGGAATGGCTCTCTGGGTTGATTCCTGATTCTCTAACGTGTTTGACTCTAATCTTTTCCTGGGTAGTGAGAACCTGCGGGACCTCAGGAAACAGTTTGCAGCCCAGGTTACTGGGTCAGAAGAGCTACTTCACAAAATGAGTTAGCTACTGAGAGGATCTAAAAATCTCTGTATAAACCTATGAAACATAAAGTTTTTCAAATTATATTGGAAAACTTAAATCTGTTTTTGTTTTGGTACTGGGAATAGAACCCAGGGGTGCTTTACCATTGAGCTACATCTCCAGCCCTTTTTATTTTTTATTTTGAGACAAAATCTCGCTGAGTTGCTGAGGGTCTTGCTAAGTTGCTCAGGCTGTCCTTGAACTTGGAATCCTCCTGCCTCAGCTTCCAGAGCCACTGGGACTACAGGTGTCCACCACTATACCCAGCCAGAATACTTCAGTCTGTTAAGTCCAGGATTTAGAAAGTAGACTTTCCTTTTCACAAGGTACTCAGTTAGTTTGTGACTCCTTATGCCCTGCTGTCTGCTAGGCTCTGCCCTTTTTGGCATCTTTGAATAAGGAGGACAGTTGCTAATTGCCCTTCAGGTGGTGGGCCTGGGTTTGGTTGGCCCTACTTTGCCTAACTGCACCAGTTTGTTCTAGTTTGACTGCTGCATAGTTTGTGGGGTTTAAGTCAGATCTGGATAGTGTGCAAGCAGGCAGGCTCTGTTGCAGTCTGTTCTCTAGGGTCTGGTGGAGGTTCCCATTCCAAGATAGGATCCCTCATCAGGGACTGTGGGCCCCTGCTTCCCTTATTCTCTGGGGCTTTGTGATTCATTGAGCAGCTGCTATCAGCAAATAAGTTGGGTTCTACATAGCCTTTCCCTGGAGGTGTCCTGGGCTTGTGCCTAGGTTCTTGAGATGCAGGCGATCAGGTGCCACAGCGTGGGCATTCCTGTTCCTGTGCTGCAGTGACAGGAGTGACTTCTCCCAACTCTCTGGGAGCTGAGGAGTGGAAGACTGGAAAGAGGGAAAGAGAATAAATGCCGTAAAGTAAGTAGAGAGCAATACTATAGTGTGTAATCAGTCACCAAATTGTAGGCTTCACACCCAAAACTCTGGTTCACAAAGGGAGAAAGAGGTGATGTTTATGTTATCCTCTTGTGTTTTTAATCACTTAGTAATTTCCTCTTGGGTGTTTGCATTCTATTCTTTGACTCTGTTGAGTGTATTAACCTTCATTTACAGGGATGAGGGGGAGTTGCAGGGGAGGGCTAATTTTTACAAATTATTTTGTAACATAGTTCAGGAGTGCCAAGGATGAAGTGTTTGTGGTGTGTTGGTGTCTCACTCTTCCTTCCTCTGGCATTCTGATGGTTGGTGGCTCATCTCTTTTTTACTGAAGTTCAGATTTCTGTAGGATTAGCTGGCTCACTTTGAGGTATAGCCTCAAATTTAAGGTAAGAGTCTTCATAGTTTTTTCTCATTCACTCTTTTTGGCAGATATTTTTGGGCCCCTCCTATGTACCAGGCATGGCTACAGCTAATAACAGTAGTGGAAAGACAGCAAGTGTCTCGCTCTCAAGGAATTTGCATGCTAGTCAGGGAAACCAACAGTAATTACACACATACCTCAGTGAGAAAAATAACAGGTAGCAATATCTAAAAAGGGTGATGTGATATGAAGGGACTGCTGGGAAGGGCTCTCTGATGGTGATAATTTTGCTGAGGTCTGAATGACAAGGAACGAGCTATAAGAGTGGGGGAAAGAACATCCAGGCTGAAAGGACATTGGGTACAAAGGATGTTAGATAGGAAAGAGCTTGGTATTCAAGGAACAGAAAGGAGGCCACTGTGGCTGGGGCAGGATGGGCCAGGGGAAGATGTTACATGTTGAGGCAGGGTCAAGTCATCTGGTGTTTTGTAAGCCAAGGTAAGAAGCTTATTTTTACTCTGTGTCATGTGTCACTGTTGTAGGGTTTAATGGAGGAAAAATGACGTGATCTAACTTGTATTTGTAAAGATCCAACAGGCTTCTGGTGAAGGTACAGAAGCCAAGGTAGAAGCAGAAGGAACAATTAGGAGCTGTTGCAGTATCTAATCAAGAGATGAGCGGGGTGTTAGCTGTAGAGATGGAAAGAAGTGGATGAATGCAGAGCACGTTTTGTCAGTAAGGCAATAGGACTTGCACACATCTTATACAGGGAGGTTACAGTAAAGAAAGGAACAGAGGATGACTCCAAGGTTTTGGATTTTGACTGTTACTGGAAATTGGGAAGCCTGGAGGAATATTGGGTTTGTGGAGAAGGAGGATCATTCTGTTTTTCCTTGTTAAAATTTAGATGTTTGTCAGTCATTGCTGTAATCAAGGCACAGTCAGGTTCAGCAAACATTAAGTGAGTGCTGTCTGTATGCCAAGTGTTGTACAAGACTTTTTCATATATATTCCCTAATTATAACCTCCCAACAACCTTTGGAACATTTGTGTCCCCTATTTGCCAGTGGAAGAACTTAGGCTCAGAGAGGTGAGGTGGTTTGCTCTTATTTGGACCCATGTTTTCTGCTTCAAAGCTCTGGACTGATTTTGAAGAAGACAGATGTTGCTAGGGGCAGATGTTGAGGGAGGCCAATTAGTGCTGAGTTAATAGCTTCTACTTGGAAAGAGCATGGGGACCATGCATTGGCTTGCCAAGGCCTGATTCTCATGCTTCTGGAAGAAGGGCCTGCCAGAGGATTGCCTGTATGCAGTCGGCTGTTGTAAAATCTTGACGCTTTTCAAAAATAGTGCTAATTTGAAAGACCATTTCAGTAAGAGTCTCAGCTTCCTTAGCAATGCCATATTAACCATGGTGACGCTGCACTAAACAAGCTATTTTGTAAAAGTGTTAAGTAAAATAAACCAAAAGGAGCTTAAGGAATGTTGAGTGAGGCAATGTTATTTCAACTCTCGATTGCTACCTTCTGTTTTTTTCCTTTTTCTTTTTGGTAGTTGAGATTGAACCCAGGTGCACTTTACAACTGAGCTACATCTCCAGCTCTTTTTATTTTTTATTTTGAGACAGGTCTCACTAAGTCGGCAATGCTGCCCTTAAATTTGCAGTCCTCCTGCCTCAGCCTCCCAAGTTGCTGGGGTTACAGCTGTGCACCACTGCATTTGATACTACCTTATTACTGAGGGGCCTAAATTAGCTGAAGAAGAGAAAGAGGCAGTTTCTTGTGTTCTTGAAGTTTCAATTTCCAATTTTCATTCCTAACTTGGAACATTATTAGGTTATGCAGAATCCTTAGTTTTCTTGAGACACTGGGATTTAGAACAAAGATTATAAGTGCTGTAACACACCTAGAGGCAGTGTTGAATGTGGCTTCAGACTGCGAGGTGACTCTCTTACAGTGTTCTGGGAGCCACATTGAGGAGAAGGTTCAGGGGGCAAGTTCTGTTGAGTGTGTTAATGAGAAGATCCTTGATAGAGTCTTTCTCTTATATTTAAAGCTGTTTTTTTTTTTCTTTAGAGTCTGGTACAGAGAAGAACTAGCATTGACAGAGCAGACTCATCACACTAGCATGCAAATACCATCACTGTCAGAAAATTAGACTTATCAGGGTGTTCTTCCTGCCACTGTTGAACATCATTCACACAACTCCAGAACTTCCTGCCATGCCAAAAACTTCACCTTATTAAGTAACTGAAACATTTACATTTAACCAAACAGACTCACTACTCCCATTAGAGTCAAAATCTATGTGAATACAAAATTGATGTTGCAAAAACATTGCAAGAAATTGTAGGACTTTGCATTTTGACTATAGCCTTGTTTGTAGATGAGTTCTTATGTTGAGCTCAAATTCCAGTTCTCTCTAATCCTCACTTTATTTTGTTACCAAGTCTCTTTTGTTTGTGGCCAGGCTTCTGTAGGGCCTAACCCAGTCCTTCTCTGCCCTTAGGCCTGTGAAGGTGTGCTTATTTACCTGGATGGTTACCCATGGTCCACCTTCATGGAGACCATCCTTCCTTGCACCTTCATTTGTGCTTCCTGGCTCTCCAATGAAAGTGGCTACCATGCTTCTTTGAGGGGCTATTTCTGGAAGAATGGGAATTGAAAATGAAGACTAGATTGTGTTTTACCTCATTTTCCAAATTGCTTTCTCAGTAGCCTGAAGAGAAACAGAAGCGCTTGTGTAGAAGAGAAAGAGTTTCTGTGCTCCTTTGAAACCAGCCATCTGGCTCCCATCCTGGTCATCTCTGTATTACCAGGGAGCAAGGTGGCAATTCAGGTTTAAGAACAGGTATTTCAGGGGATGTGTCTGTGCCTGCTAAACGCTTAAGACAGGGTGATAGAATGTGAGACTCTTCATGGATTTTAGAATCAGAAAATGGAGCAGACTGGGGGCTTTGGGGCTAAGGGGTCAGAGAAAGCAAGTAAAATCAGAGGAATTGCAGTCTCCAAATGAGTTTAATGGGCAGCCTTCATTTGGCAAGGTTGAGCCTGGAGGAGTGGAAAGATTTCAGAAGCAGGTGGTGTGGAGAGAACCCAGAAGTTGACTGTGGCTGTGGGCAAACTGTCTAGCCCTTGTGGATCTCACTTTCCTCACTTGTGGCCTAGTGATAATACATAACCTGCCCTACCAGGTATTTGGGAAGATTTAGTAGAATAACCCAGGGACCTAACTCTTGTTCTTTTACTCAAAGAGCACTGATCCAGGAACTCTTCCCTTAGCAAGCTAGGTGTACTTGATTAGAAACAATCAAATTTTAAAACCTCAGTATTCAGGAAGCATTACTTTGGCTCACCTCTTTTCCCAATGTGTCATTTCTTCTCTCCCTCTCCTACCTCTTAATTCAATGCTCAAATAACATTCCATAACCTAGAGCCTCATTTTTCTTATGTGTATCATGGGAATAAAAATATCTGTCCTCTCTACCTTAATGAATAGTTGCCAGGATCCAATAAGATGATGAATGTGAACATGCTGAAAACTTGGTGTAAATGCAGAACAGGGGTGATGGTACTGTGGCCGGGAATGTTTTAAGCACAGAGGGCAGCTTCCATATTAGGGAAGAAAGTTTGGGGAGCTGCCTCTAGGTCTGATCAGGTGGCAGCTATTTTCTGTCAACTTTTAAAAATGATTTTCTTTCTAATGTTAGAATGCAAAATTTAATTTAGTGCCCACATCTTGCAGAACAGTATTCATTTACCCAAGCTCTGAGCTTATTTAAGCAGATACAGGTTGGAGAAGAGGAACCCAGGAATTAAAGATTAGACAGTGTGTATCACAAGGTGGTTACCAGCAGCTGGATCTGCTTCAGGCACATAAAAGATTTACTCTGTGCCCTCATCTACCAGACATCCACCAATTGATCTTGTGGCTACTGAGGGCCACATAAATGTCTTCACCCAAAACTTTGGCATTGAGCCCAAGAGGAAAACAGGAGATAGGAACAGGGAGTAGTGGTGAGTGGTGCTATTTTTCTGATGTCTTGTTTTTAGGGCTTTCTGATCAAGTCCAAGAAGCTGCCAGCTCCATAGGTCCCTAAGGGAAGGAAATAGCCAGTTAGTGTGCAAAAACAAAGAAATTAAAAATCAGAGGACCTGCATTCATGTTCCAGTTTTATCAGTTATTGACAAAGTTATTTTTTTATTTAACTGTATACTGGGGATTGAACCTAGGACTTCACACATGCTAGGCAAGTGTTCTACCACTGAACTGCATCTCCTAGCCCAACAAAGTTTTCCCATACGAGTCATTTAACCTCTCTGAGCCCAGTTTCCTCATTCATAAAATGGGGGTTCATTGTGTTAACAGCTGAGTTGTGTCAGAGAAGGCTTTGTAGACTGTAAAGTCCTTTAGAGGTAATAGTGGATAGTGGTGTTACTGCTTTATTGTTATTCCCATTACAAGCAGGGCTTTCTTGAGCTCTTTCTCTCTCTTTCTCTGAAAATGAGGTGGGATTAGATTAGAATTTGAATTTTCAAGTTCCCCAGTGAGTAGAAATGGCTCTCTAGAAGAAGCTGGGTGCAAATAAAGCCCAACCCTTGAACATGATGCAGGGATTTCTGAAACAGGTGTGTGTGGGGGGGTGGGGGACTACTTCTCATCCTTACCTCAGATGCTCACACCTGAAAGCTGCTTTTCTTAGGGGAAGAACTGATAAGGTCATAGAATTCCATGAACTCACCTGGGGGCAGGAGCCCAGAATTGAGAGGCCATTTTTGGTTGGATGGGTGGGTGAGGGTGTGGTAGGGGTGGCACATGGTGGGAGGGCCAGAAATGGCCCTGCTTGATGGTACTTCCTGCCTCACATTTGGCTCATGAGGATCCAGGCTGCTGTAGCCTTCAGTGCCCAGCTTACCTTAGGCACCAGGGCAGAGTAAGGAAAACTTTATAGGTCTCAAGAACTTTTCTTTTTTTAACCTTTGTGCTGATGTAGAAATACTAATGTCCAGGGAGGCTCAGTGCTCACTTTGGAGATGGGACATATTAGTCCTAACAGAAGCACTTTGGTTGTCTGTGTTAAGAGATTTAAAAAGTAACCATGCTCTTTGATTCAATAATTTCATCTCTGGGAGTTTAATACAAGGAAATAATTTGAATTGCAGAAAAAGCCTATGCTCAAAGATGCATTGATTATAATAGCTGGGGGAGGCACTCCAAACAGCCAGCATTAGAAGACTATAAATTTAAAACCTAGGGCTGGGGATATAGCTCAGTAGGTAGAGTGCTTGCCTTGCATGCACAAGGCCCTGGGTTCAATCCTCAGCACCACAAACACAAAACAAAACAAAACAAAAAACCATAAAATATAAGCACTATGGAGTTGGGACTTTTTTCTTCCCTTTGTGCCTCTAGTACCTACTACAGCACTGCCTGGCATGCATGTGCTCAGTGACACTTTTTGAAGAATTGCATGAAAAAAAAAATTATATCCATATGATAAGACTATTATTAGTCATTTCAAATGAAGAAACCTTAATGAAATAGGATATTTGCTACATTAATAAGACCCAGGGGGAAAATATATATTTGTGTGTACACACACACACACACACACACACACACATATTGCCATATTTTTAATAGAAAGAAGAAAAACAACTCATAAGAAGATACCCAGATATATCTCCAGATGAGGACATCATGGATGATTTTTTTTTCCTTTCCATGTTTTATAAAATTTTGAAAATGACTGATTTTCTGATTTGAAATTTCTTTCAATTTTTCTTTTAAAGAAAGGAGGTTAGCTTATTTTATTCATAAAACAAACTAGCAGCCTCTAGAGCCAGCTCCTCCATCCTGAAAGAACCAGGCAGTCTTTGTCAACATACAAAACACCTACACACTTTGGTTGTGTCTGTCAGCTTAGCGTGGAAGCTGAGCCCTCCTAACTTCAAAAGGGTGATAGAAACTCCAGTGTTGAAATTGCACAGGTCATGCTGCAGAGACATGCCCATATGTTTATTATCCCATCACTGAACTGAACACATTTTGTAGTAGAGAGAAGAATTTTACGAAGATAGAATTTTCTGGGTTGGTAGTTAATTCTTAGAACTCTTTCCTTGCTTCATGGTTGTTATAAGCTCTTGAAAGTATTGTCTACTTTCCTTCATTCTTTTTAAAAAAAATTTTATATGTATTTTTAGTTGTTGATGGGCCTTTATTCACTTATTTGTATTCAGTGCTGAGAATTGAACCAAGTGCCTCACACATGCTGAGCAAGCGCTCTACCACTAAACCACAACTCCAGCCCCCTTCATTCTTATTTTAGCTCGTGCTATCATAAAATAATGTATTGTTCAGCACCTCAGTGTATTAAAGTAAGTACTTCATGAAATATCTCCAAGATACACAGTCTTCTCTTGAAGTCAAGACTTCTTTAGAATTAAAATCCCTGACTTTAAGGTGGGCTTTGGCACTTGAGCTGGAAATTTTTGATTTTCCAGTGTAACTGGGTTTGAGAGATTAAATACCTCTCAGAGAAAAGGGCCATTTCCCTCACTCTGTGAGGAGTGTTGGTGACCAAGAATCCCCAGACGTTACTGACTGGTTGTGTTTGTAATCCTTTCATTTACATGACTTCTCATTCATCATCTTTCTGTCTCTCTAGCCATAACCAGCATACCACAGCGTTCAGGCATCCTGTGACTGGGCAATTTTCTCCAGAAAATAGTGAATTCATTCTTCAAGAAGAGTAAGTATTTTTATATATGCTCATCCAGGCAGAGTTTGGGGGCTTGAAGGTATTTGCTTAGAACAAAGCTCACTGGACTTTTGGAGTGGCTTGGTTATTTCAAAGTGAAATGTGGGAAGAATTTTATTTTTCAATTTCCAGACTGCTATCAGTGGGATGATGTAGAAGAGGAAAGATGACCATCATTGCTTCTTTAGATGTAATTGAGATTCATTACATTCTGGTAGCAGAAAAAAGGCTACCTTCTCAGAAGTGATCACCTCTTTTAGAGGTGAAGATACTGGAAATCAAAGAAGTAAAGTGACTTATATAAAGTCAGATGGCTAGAAGTAGAGAGCCAGGATGTCACCCCAGGGTAGTTGGACTTCAAGGTCTATGGTGTCTTTATGTGGTGTTCAATTCAGTCAGTTCAACCTCTAACCTTGACAGAGACTGCTTGGTAAATTATTTTGGTACTGGTGGTCCATGGGACATGACTGCCAGACTTAGGATGGTGGTTGGTTTAACTTTAATACTACAGGTTGCACATCTCTTATCTGAAATGTTCCAAAATCCAAAACATTTTGAATATTATGTTGACATTCAAAAAATATTTCAGGGGCCTGGGGTTGTGGCTCAGTGGTAGAGCTCTTGCCTAGCACATGTGAAGCACTGGGTTTAATCCTCAGCAGCACATAAAAATAAATAAAATAAAGGTATTGTGTCCATCTATAACTAAAAAGATATTTTAAAAACTTGTTTTTTCAGATTTGGGATTTTTGGATTAGGTATGCTCAACTGGCAAAGTCCATGTAAATATTCCTAAATCTGAAAAACTCTGAAATCTGAAACATTTTGGATTCCAAGCATTTTGGATAAGGGATGCTCATCCTGTAGTTAAGAGAGTAGTAGAAGGTAAAGATTGTCTTGTCTCATAGGTGGAGAAAGAACTTCTGTCTAGAGAGTGAATTCCTCAAATTCTAGCTCCAAATAAGTTTGTTTATAGAATTCTGAGGGTCAAGAACACCTGGGAGGTCCTTGAGTTCAGTCCCCTTTGTGAGACAGGCACCCATCTTTATAAGGCTTGAATGGAGAATCCATCAGAACTCTTGGTGCAGGAAGTTACCAGCTTCAATAAGAGCTGCTAGAGGTGCACAGGCTTCCATCATTAAACACTTGACTTACATTTCTTTTTCCTCTCTTTTTTTTTTTTTTTTTGTACTGGGGATTGAACTCAGGGGTACTTGACCACTGAGCCATATCCCCAGCCCTATTTTGTGTTTTATGTAGAGACAGGGTCTCACTGAGTTGCTTAGCGCCTTGCCATTGCTGAGGCTGGCTTTGAACTCGCGATTCTCCTGTCTCAGCCTCCCTAAGTGCTGGTATTACAGGCTTGAGCCACAGAAAACTATCCCCTGACCACTTTTGGAAGGTAGCCTTTTTTTCTGCTACCAGAATATCTCTGTAATTAATCTCAATTCCATCCAGTTTCTAAAGAAAGGGTGTTCCTTCTTTTTGAGGCTATTTCCTGGATGTCATGGGGATACCTGATTATCTCAGGGGTTGGGTGGCACTGGGTAGTGAGACATTTCCTTGTAACAGGCAGATTGTACTTAAGACACTGAGAGAAAGGAAGTATTCCTATAAACTGATGTGAGGATTCCCACACTTATTCATAAGTTGTGCTGGGCTTGTGCTGGACTCTGGAGCAAAACGAATGTCTTCTTGGCAAGGAGCTTATTATTGTGTAAAGACGGCAGATAATGACAACATCACAAATATTTGTGACAGAGGAAACATAGGGCTTTGTAGGAATCGATCAAAGGAGACTCTAACCTGCTGTAGGTTCCATGGAAAGCCCCTCAGTCATGGGAAGGGCTGTGGTTTAAATTGAAACCTGCCTGGTCAAGATGAACAACTTGGGCAAAGGAAGAGGGTAGAAGGTCTATACCTTCTACCAGGAAGGCCTATACCAGTTGAGCTAGAGTGAAAAATGAAGAATACTGGGTGGATTCTGGAGATACTTGGGAGCTGAAATTGACAGGACTTGGTGATTGATTGACCTTGGTGAAGATGAAGGAAGTCTGGCCCTAAACTGAAGGAAGGGGGGCAGTTTAGATGTGGGAAGATCAGTGTGTGTATGCACATGTGTGTGGGTCCTGTACAACCCAGCAAGGTCTGACCAGCCTTGGTGGGGTCAGAAATCAAGAAGCATGACTTGTAGTGGGGGTGTATGAAGGGAGCGTGGAGATGGAGATGAATAGGAAGGCTGTAGCCCATCATCTAAATTGCTCCTTCCTAAAACACACCCAGATATACCTCCTGGAGAAACTCTGGAGGCTAAGGCATGATTTCCCCTTGCAGGAACTGTTTTAAAAATATGCAGATAAATGACATTCATGTTTTGTTCCCTTAGAGGAGCTCAGTTTTGTTGTAAAGAGTGTTATGTGATGAGGGAAAAAGACTGGAATGACCATTGGTGTTCTTGCATATGCACTCTCAGATGAGTATCTTGGGTGGAAAAGGTAAAACTGCACCTTTCCTTTCTTTCTCCAAAGAGTGTCTGATAAGTCCAACTCGTGGAGAGTTATAACCACGTTGATTCCTCTTCCCAGAGCCTCTTCCCCCAGTTTCTTAAAGCTAATCCTTCTAGAGCAGTGATTCTCAAAGTGTGGTCTCTGAACCAGTGTTTCCTGGTCACTTGATAAAGATGCAGGTTCTTGGGCCTCACCCAGACCTGCTGATGCAGAAGCATGGCCCAGTAATCTGGGTTTTAACAAGCTTCCTGGGTGATTCTGATACAGGCAAAAGCTTGAAAACCACTGATTTAGACAACTTACTAAACTTCTCATCCCTTACAAGTTACTCGCAAGTTCTGTTTACCCATAAGTATCCTCCAGATACCCATCATTCTCTGGACTGTTGTGGCAAGCTCAGATTTTAGTCAAATAATCTTGGGTTCTTTCTGAAAAGAAAAAAATTATAAAGCCCATCTCCATGGGGACTTCTGTTAGGACATTATTGGTGTGAGCAGGCAAATCTTTCTCACCTGTTGGCAGGTAGGGCTCACCTGAGCTGCTTGGAATAATTAGTGCATGCCCACCCAAAGACCATTTCTATCTTACAGATTAGAGGTACAGAGATATAACATGAAAGCTATGATTTGATGGATACAGAAGACATGAACCTTGAGTGTTCTAGTTTCTGTGTCAATCATACAGAATCAGTCAGGATAGGCTAGGGTCTGCTGTGGTAACAAAACAATTTTAATGATTTAAAACAAGACATTTCTTCTTTTTGTTCCATGTCCATCATAGATCACCTGAGGGATTATGTTCTGTCATCTTTACTTAGGGAGGCTTCATTTCTATGCTTTTACAATTGCCAAAGGCAAAAAAAAAGGGGAGGGACCTGGATGGATTGTGCACTGGCTGTTTCACTCACATTTTATTGGCCAAAGCAAGCCCCAGAAACACTTCCAACTTCAAGAGAAATAGGGAAGTGCCTATCCACTGTGTACCTGGGAAAAGAATCACATTTTTATTGGATGGCATTAATGATTGCCCTTAATAACCCACAGTTCAGACTAGTCAAGGGAAGCAGAACCTTTTGCATCTGTCACCAGCAAGTTATGTTTGCTGTATGAGTAGAGTGTGTGTTTTTTTCATTTCATCCTTTCTGTTATGCCATTTAGTTCTTAGTTCTTTGTTTTCAAAGAGGAGGGGCATCAGACATTAGACCCAATAGATTTGTACACAGCTAGTAAATGGTGGAGTCAAGATTTGAGTCCAGGAATTCTAGCCCCGGATGTTGGGCCTCTAAGTGCTATGCTATCTTGCATACTTGAGTGGTCTTCAGGGGACAATCTTTGTTGTTGGCCACACTCAAACAGCATGCCAACTGAGTATGCTCCTGCTGCATAGACATTTTAATTGTAATAGTATTTGTGGTAATGAAAATCCATCCATCGTAACTTCACCCTTGCTTGAAAGATGCCAAGCCTTCTCAGCTGTCTCTTCTGCAGAAAATGTTATCAAACGTTTTCTTATAGGGCCTCATTTTCAGAGATTGGATGATTTGTGCTCTTCTTAAGCCTCTTTCCTGATTCTCAGTGACGTTTATGAATTGTGAGCTTGAAGCCAGGCCCCTTTTTGCTATAAGTGCCACACACATCCTTAACATTGGACATCTAGGGCTTTGGTTTCAGTGTTGGGTACTCTTGCACAGAAGTAATTTCTCCTTGGCACTGGGCAGCCCAGGAGCCTGCTGACAAACACCTCTACAGCTCTCAGGAAGAGGAGAGAGGCATTCCTTAGTGGTGACGCCGGCAGCTGACTGACAGCAGGCTGTGTGCACTGATCCCCAGGCTCTGTCAAGCATTTCACGTTGAGGTGGGGCCTAGGGTTGTGAGAGATTCTGCGATTGCTCTGGAACTTCAGAAGCCTGCTGTTGGTCTGCTGAGCAGTCAGCTGGAAGGCATGTGGGATCACCATGGAGGCTTCTAACCAGGAGACTACCCTACCTTGTCTGCCCACTCTGGTGGCCTGGTGAGTTTAGTTTGTCCCTTCTACTGGGGTCTGAGCAGCTTTCTGTTTTTCTGATTGGATTATATGTAAAAGAAACACAAGTGAAATTGCATGAAATGTTGAGTGGTGTTTGGAGGCTAGCACTTAAAAAGGTGCAATCTTGCTGACGGTAAGAGTTGTCTTCCTGGTTTTTGACCTCTGCTAAAGGGGATTCATTTACAGGCTGCAGGGCAAGACTCTCCTAAGGCTTGTGCAGGGTCTAGGCCTGGGGGCTAGGTATCTCCTGCTGCTAGGGGATGGCTGTCTCCTGTTTCTCCTGCTCCTCCTGTAGCTACAAGTTGGTAAAAGCTGGCAGTGAGAGATTATCAGCAAGGGGGCAGGGGAGAGGGTACTCCAGAGCTTCCAGAGGAGTCCATCCTGCTGCTCATCTGCTGGGCCCTGGGCAGTGAGGCTGATGTGTTCCCATCTGTGGCTGTTAGAGCCAGCACCTTATCTCTAGATGCTGACAGTCTTAGACTAGCTTTGCCTGTTGCCTTTGGTTGCCATGGCAGCAGAAAAAATGGGGAGAAATGGAAACACCTGGCAAGCAGATGCAGAAACTTGACTATTCAGTTTTCTTACCTGGATTTAGAAACAGCATTTATGACAGTCACAGGTAGGGGAAGAGATGGGAGGGGGGGCCCTTAGTCATTCAAACACCTAGGTGTTGATGTTTGAAGTGGGTGTTTGAAGGGCATCGTCCTTGGCATTGGGGATGCAGTCACTGCCACACAGCAACCGTGTCTTTGGCTCCGACTCTAATGGGTGAAAATGCTGCAGTGGTGGCTTTGCCGTGTGTAGAATAGAGGCTGCTTCTTGAAAACAGTAATTTTGTTTCTTCCTGTGAATTTTGTTTCTTCTTTTCCTTCTTGTGCTCTTGTTTTACTTCCCTACAAGTCTGGGAAATGCTCAGATCTCCATTAGAAAATGTCATTGTTTAATAAAGTGGCTGCTTGGTAGTCTGGGAGATTCAGATAGGTTATAAGAGGGCTTGCCTAAGACACAGATTAGAACTGGAGCGTCTCTGAGACAGAGCAGAGCAGAGGTACAGAGAGCAGTAGAGGGCCAGGGCCGGTTCTCCTCCTGCATAGACAGACATGGAGCCTGGACAGTGGAAGAGAACAGTCCAGGGTCATGCACAAAGCAGGGGCTCATGCCAGGACCAGCACAGTGCTCTGATTTGAGTTGAGGGGCAACTCTGACAGGGTTATTTTCATGCTAGGTGAGGGGATGCCGTTTGGGCTGGCCTCCAGCTCCTGGGATGGGATGAAGAACTGTAGCCTGTGTTCAAGAGGAGTTGAGGGGGAAGGGGAAGGAACACAGAAAGTCATAGTTGAGTAATGAGACCACAGTTACTGAATGAAAACCCGTGTCAGACAGCCACCCCCAGGGTGTTGGGAGTTTACAGTGAGCGTTGGCGGTCTGTCTGAGTTTCTTTCTCTGGGAAGAGGGGGTGTGGAGGTATCTCTGCCTATTTGGGACAAGAACTTACTTTTTCCACTGATTTTCATTGTGTATTGCTTTTTTCCAAACCCCTTAGTTGGTGGGCGTAAGTTCCTTAAAAAATGTGCTGGTGTCTGTAAGTGTGCCCTCTTCTCATACACCCCTCCTTTTGTATCAGAAATTTTAGCTAAGCTCCCTGTGTAGAATTCTTGAGGACAGATATGAATCTAGGATCCCATTCTTCTGCCTATCAGTGACATACAGATATCTTTTAATCAGGTCTTTTCAGTAAGAGATCTCTGTTTCCTCATAGCTTTCTAACTTCCTGCTGTAGAATGACACTGTTCTAGAATGGGGTTGTTCCATAGAGTTTATAAATTTTAACTAAAAAAAAAAAAAAATCCCAGATAAAGCATTTATAGGGATGTTTATAGGAAGTGATTGTTATTTATAAACTAATTGTTTGGCACCTTGAGTTTTCTGGAGAGAAGTGCCTTCAAAATAAAAATAAACTGTGGGTGGGATTTAAATTCTGGGGTCTCCACTGGTAATAGTCACAAGTAGTGCATTTCATTTCATGCAATGCTTCATGGTTTTCAAAGTGTCATTTCAGTCCATATAATTGCTTTGGGAGTTGAAAGGTAATTTTCACCCCATTTTACAAGATGGAAACAGAGGCCCAGAGGTCTGGATGTGATTTGTGGAGGAATCAGTAAGCTTCAAAGCTTGGCCGAGATCCAGTTACCTGGGCTCCTGTTCTTTCCTCTACCGTAGGATCCCACTGGTTTGGGGTTGGCTTGGGGTTAAGAGCCAAAGCCTACTTCTCTCAGACCTCAGGACTTGTCCTGGAATGGTCTTTGTGGCAAAGCTCAGGCCTTAGGGTTTATCTATTGTCTTAAGCAAGTCATTAATTTCTCTAGGACTCAATTTCCTCAAAATGGAGATGGTAATACTGAAGTAATACAGGGAAAGGGCCTGGTCCATAGTAGGTGCTTGACAAATGCCACTTAGTCCCTCTGTGCTTGCTTGACCTTTCGTACCTATCCTTTAGCGTTCATGATCCTTGACTTGGTGACCTACTCTTGTGACATATAGAGTAGGGAAAAGTCTTGCTGTGATCCCACTTTAGTGCTTCAGCTCATGCCGTGATTGAGAGGCAGCTGAGGCTCCTTAAACAAATCCTTCCAAATGCAGACCTACCAGAAATAAAAGGCTTCTGTGTTCATAACCTTCCTTTTTGGCTATGTTTATCAGTATTATGTGCATTTGGTTCTGGACATGCAAGAAGCAGAAGCAGATTCTTATATAGATGGGGAAATTGAAGCACAGAGAAAGTCATTTCTTGCCTAGGCTCTCCTGAAACATCCTTGACCAAGTTCTGAGTAGAATCAGTCATTCTTCAACTGGTTTTCTCCAGATTGACTTTGTCTAGTCCTCGCTTCTTTTGTGCATTTCCCATTGGAGGCAGTTGAGCAAAAACTCTAGCTCACTGTTTTGAACTTCAGCCCACATCCCTCCAGCAAAATAATCAGCATTCATGTAGCTTAAACCAAGGAAAAGTGAGGTCTTTGTTCAGACCATCCCACTGTACTGGGAATCCAGATAGCGCAGAAACCCGGCAAGCAGGCTTTTAAGTTAATAGATTTTATTTAATGACACCAAGTGTCTGCATGTGCAAGTTGTTTGGTCTCCTGTCCCAGGGATCTGCATGACTCAGTATGCCTGAGGGCATGCTGGGGGGGACTGTGTGCTTTTCACGATTGCTCTCTGTTCAGGGACACAGGCTCTTCTCTAGGGTAGGGACATTTCTTGGTTGAGACTTATCAGTACCTTATACTCCATTTGAGGACTTGAGGACAAATCAGTGTCTGCCCAGCCAAGGTCCTAAGTAGGGAACACCTCTGTAAGATGAAACTGGCTGGAACAAATGTACCAGCATGCCCACATCCAAGTGAGAGATGTCCCTTGGAGTGTTTTCTATTCTGATTGTGTCACACTGCACCAAGGATGTTCCTACTGCTAAGCTGTTGGGGTAAACCACCACTAGAAGTTTCTATCTGAGCCAGTTTTTCAGCCAAGTGAAAAAATTGTTTGGAAACTTCTTTCATATTCCTATTTTTCAATGCCAAGTGGTATCCCCAAGCATGACCACCATTATTATTTCCAAATACTTATCGCACTTAAAGGACTTGAAAGAGGGGCTGGGATTATGGCACAGTGGTAGCGTGCTCGCCTAGCACGCATAAGGCACTGAGTTCGATCCTCAGCACCACATAAAAATAAAATAAAGATATTCTGTCACCTACAACTAAAAAATAAACATTAAAAAAAAAAAAGGACCTGAAAGAGCAGGACCCATGTTGAGGAGATTCAGAGGAACATCCTCTAAAGACAGATCTTGTTACTTGGACAGGTGGGTAGCTGTGTGTCCCTTGATCTTTCAAAGAGCCAGATCTTGGCTGAGTCTGAGTCTATAGCTTGAGTTGGGAGCTGTCCCTGCCAGTGAGGGGCCCTGGGGAAGACATGCTCTGTGTTTGTATGGACAACACAGTCTCTTCCCTGGGGCAGATTGAATTTGGACTTTCATCATGTCTTCTCATAAGTTTCCCCTGGGTGTGGCTGAGCAGTACAGTGCATGAGAACTGGAATTGTCATTGTGAGTTCCTTTCTTTTCCTCCCCCATCTACCGCTGTCTTTCACTGAGGTCCAGAGTTATGGCCACAACCAGTCTTTCTATAGCCAAAATCTGTTCACAGATGGCTCCCCACACGGCTGTCATACCCTCTTTCCTGGCTTACCCAAAGCTGCCTTCTTTCTCTTACTGCCAGCTTGCTGGGGAGTGCTGGAGGTAAGAACATGTGGGGTTGAGGAGGCAGTTAGAACTCAAGATTGTAAGGTGCAGAAATGGCAAAAGTGTCCATTTGTTATGGATTTCCAGGGTCAATCACTAATCTTTGTCCTACAGAGAAGATATGGGGTGTCTGTTGATGAAAAATGAGGTAGTCATTTAAAATGGTATTGATGATTTTTAAATAATGGGAAATTTTTTTATATTGCAATGATTTAAACAATGAAGATGTAAGATCATGATCACAATTAGGTAAAAACCAAAAAGTGCCCACCCCCAAGACCCACCAGACCACTTTGACCCTTGATGCAATTGGCTGACCTGGGACCCAGGCCATAGTGTGAGGGGGTCAGCCTGAATTCAGCCTTACCCAAACAGGCATATATATATGGATGTAAATATATCAAGCATTTGGATAGCAGGACTCTGGGTGATTTTATTTCCTCTCTTTTTAGCTTTTTTTTTTTTTTGTATTTCTCAAATATTTTGTATATAATAAGACTCTGTTAGTAGCTTAAGTGAGAGACAAATTTGATAAAATATGAGACAAATCTTCTCTGTCATTGGATTGTGTGTCCTGAATTTTGCCTGGAGATTCAGCTGCCTTAACTGAGGTAACCTGAAAGCTCTTCTTTCTTGTCTCCCCCTCTGGAAATCTGAAGTTAGGTAAAACCAGCTTCCAGAGGATATTTCAGACATAGTTCTGCCTGGAAGCAAGGGATGGAAAAGGCAGCCTCTCAGAGCCCCTTCCCACCCCCAAATGGTGATTATCTCTCACACTGCACATATCCTCTGCCAACAGGGAGCGGCTGAGCATGGTGACATTCTCCTTCTGAGTGGGGAACAGTAACAAAAGTCTGGCTGGGATGGAGGCCGGGGGCGGGGAATCTGAAGTGAGTGCCTGAGCTGATAAGGAGCCAGTGATCTTTCTGCTGGTGGGATGTGCACCTCCAGCTGCCAAGCATCCCACAGGGCCTGCCCCTTTGGAAAGCTGGTGCTTGCTACAGTGGTCCTGCTGATGGCACTGCTCTGGGGACACAGTAGTCGCAGAGACTTGTGTGGAAAATTTCCCTCCTAGTGCAGAATAGTGAGGCTCTGGCTCAGAGTATGTGAAGGTTTGCCTCTCTTTTGAGCAGCACTGGTCTTTAAAGGGAGCATCGTATCTCTACAGTGGAAACTGGAATTTCTCCATCACACCTCTCAAGAAGTGAGCCTCTCGAAGGACATCTCAAGTGCTTTTTCTTTGGCTGTGTCTGGCCTGGATTCTCCAGCTCCATCTCTTCAGGGTCCTGGTACAGTCCTCCAAAGCAGATTTTTTCCACTCTTCAGGCAATGAGTCTCAATTTACTGTAGTCTGATTGGTATCCAACTGCCTGGATCCTGCTGCCCATCAGAGCAGTGGATAAAACCCAGCTACCAAATACTCGGACTTCTGCTTAAAGGGAAGCTTGCTGGTCCTGGAGTTGGCAAGGTCTTGGAGTCTGACCTTAGGCTGTTCAAGATAGGTATTGAATTTGTGTGGAGGTATTTGTCATCGTTGCTTTGAAAGACTGGCAGATGCAGAGGCTCTGTGGAGGCAGGTGAGGAGAATGCTCTCGAGTGTCTCTTTAGTGTCAAGCCAAGATGTTCCCAGCGTGCTGACCTTCCCAGGGCGACTTCTCAGAGGGATGTACTGCATTGCTAGGATGCTGATAGGGAATCACCAGGGATCCTCACTGGGGTGCAAGGAAGGTTTCATCTCTTTTGGCTCTCCAGGCATGGTACAAGGGGTTAATATCTCCTATGGCTCTATTTTGGGGCAAATGGAGTGTTCCTAGAATAGTGCTCTTTGTTGAGTAGTCTATTTTGGGAGGCAAGCCCCATTGGCATTTATGTAAGCATTCTCTGTGTGTATATGGGGGTGTGCATGTGTGCGCAAGTGATTTCTGGATACTAATTATAAACAGTTTCTTTTGGGAGTCAGGGAAATAGAGGTGTGTGTGTGTGTGTGTGTGTAAGGATATGGATTGCTCTTGCCTGCTGTGAAGGGTGGTGTGTGCCCATCTGATGGGGCAATTGTCACAGACGCTCAAGTAGGAGAGAAAGTATGAGGACCTTAGGCAGAGATAACAGTCTGGTCCCCTTTGTGGATGTTTGGCTGTGGAGATCTGTCCATCTGTCATTCTCTTGGTTCCCTGAAGCACTAGGGCAGGCCCTTTGGCTGCAGTCTGGAGTCAGGTAGTCTCTGAAAATTCTGGCCTGAGTTGTTCTAAGGCCAAGCAACCAATTCCAACATGGAACAAATCTTAGATTCCGCTTCCCACTCCTCAGCTTGGCACTAACACATTGGATTCCCCTGTGTCTCCCCACAGGCCAAACCCACATATGTCAAAGCAAGAGAGAAACCAAAGACCATCCAGCATGGTCAGTGAAACGTCCACAGCTGGGACCACATCTACCCTGGAGGCCAAGCCTGGACCCAAGGTGAGTGCCTGGCCACTGGTTCCATCCTTCCCTTCTGTATTTTGTCAAGCCCCTTTATAATCAGAAGCCCATTTGATCATCACCATGGTTTTGTGAGGGAGATCACTATGACATGTCTTCCCTGAGTGACAGGTCAGGATATTGAGGTCAGGAGGCATTATGTCCCTTGTCCAAGAAAATGGTCAATTGCTGAAAGACCAGGACTAATGACTGGGTTCTTGAACACATTCTCCACTTTCCTGGCATGTGTTGAGAAGGCCACACCGTTGTTCCTATGGGATGTTTGTTAAAGCCTGATGAGATTTGGTGACAGATGGACCCAAGGAAGGGTGCCCTTGGAAAGAGCACAGAAGTTTCTCTGCTCAGTGTGTGGGAACACTGACTAAGGATCAAGGAGAAGAATTAGCATTGTAGAAAGGGGGAGAGTGCTGAAGGGTAAACCCAGACAGGAGGGTAAAGATCAGGACATTGGCAAAAAATCTGTGTCCCAAAAATAGCTTTACACCAGAAAGCCATAGGATATATTAGAGCCAATAGCTGCTGGTGAGTTGGTTGAAAAATCCCTTTAATTTTTTTTTTTGGTGTGTGTGTGTGACCCAGCTGGAAGGCTTGCCAGGTCTTGAGCTTGCTTTTTAATTAGAATGCTGTGGCCATGTGCATGCCTATTCTTTGTCTCGTTGCTGTTTTGATCAAAGGGTGCTGCCACTTATAGTAAAGCAGAGAGAGCCAACAGCTCTCCTAACACAAGTGCTTTCTTGTGCCTCCCTAAATTCCCTGCTGCTTTTTCCTAGATCATTAAGTCCAGCAATAAAGTTCACAGCTTTGGGAAGAGGGAACAGGCCATTCGGAGGAACCCCAATGTGCCAGTGGTGGTGAGGGGCTGGCTGCACAAGCAGGTGAGGAGGCTGAGAAGCGGGAGGTGAAGGGATGGCCCTTTCTGCATTCTTTCCCTTTCCTGGCTCCAGGACACAAGAATAGGCACAGAAGCTTTCCACTCCCGAGTTTGTCTAGGGCAGGTGCATTCTGCCCACAGTGCTGAGTGATTTGCTGTTCATTTTTATGAGTGGACTGTCTGCTGAAGGATTATAGCTTCTCGCCCAAGACCCACCAGACCACTTTGACCCTTGATGCAATTGGCTGACCTGGGACCCAGGCCATAGTGTGAGGGGGTCAGCCTGAGTTCAGCCTTACTGCCAGTCCTCTACTAGAACCTGCCTTCCTGATGTTAAAGAGTCTTTGTTATCATTTGACTGAAAAAATCCCATCTTTTCCTCTCCCTTGTCTAGGACACATATCTAGCTCTTTAGCACTCCAAATTCTAAATCAACCAGACTCAGCTTATTGTCTCTACACCCCTTACTTCTCTGTTTCCCCCAGCCTGTTTTTTCTGGATTTCAGCCATGTGGTACCATACCTACTTTCCCAGGCACACAGATTAGAGACCTCAGCACCATCACCTGCTCCTCCTCCTCCCACTTCCATTCAGTGAGAAAGTCCTTACAGCTCTGTCTCCCCAAGGCCATGCTTCAACTCCATCTCCAGTTCCCAAGTTGATCCACTTCTAGTCCTATGGCCATGCTGGGCTATGAGCTCCGAGGACCCGTGACCATGTTTCTTTTGTCCCCTTCCTTCTCTCCTTGCCATTCATTCATTTGCTCCCCAAGTGCCCACCATGTTCTGAATGCACTTCGCAGAGCCTATGAAGAGATGAGTGACATGTGGTTCCTATCTTCAAGGAGCTCATCATCTGCCAAGGGAAGCAGCACATCTCTTGTGTCACGTTGTTATCCGTCCTGTCATAGCATCCTGTGCTACCTATGCTGTGCTACCTGTCAGCATCCCCAAAAGCCACCAATCAAATTCCAAGAGCATTGATATCCACTTTAGAAAATCCTTTGCGGGAAATCAGAGAAGGACATTATGTTGCACACTACATGGGAGCATTCCCAGAAAGTTCATTTGACATCTGTCTCCCCAGTTCTGCTTCCTGCTGTAGCTTTCACAGTGCTCAATCTCTCCTGTCAGACCTGCTTCTGGCCCCAACCTGTTGCTTCCACCCCTTCCCCTCACAGCTTCTCTTTTTTCTCTTTTCTCTATATCTCTTTTCTTATTTGAGTAATTTTACCTCTGATTTTTTTTCATCTACATTCCTGTCTCTGTTGAACAAAGGATGCTCCTTGGAAACATGGAAGGAGAGGGAAGGAATTGTACATAATTCTTCTCCCCTCTTTCCATGCCCTTGCTGGCCCAGTGGCTGTGCTGTACCCATAACAGTTCTGTGTAGAGCACTCTGGATACAGCAGAGTGTAGCCGTGCCTGGGGAGTCCTGAAAGGCTTCTCAAGGGAAGTGATGTTTGCACCAGGTATAGCAGGGTGGGTAATCCCATTAAAAAGAAAGCAGGTATTGTGTGCCAAGACCTCAGAAATAATCTGGTCAATTTGCAGGAGATAAAACTGGTAAATGGATGACATCATCAAGTTAAATTTGTTTTTAGCAGTTTGGTAGACAGACAAACCTCATGTTTAGGTTTAGAAATTGTCAGGTTTTGTTTTTGTTTTTATTTTAATTCAAGCCTGTCAAACAACTTCTGCATGAAGAAGATGAATTTTAACAGCTTAAGCTAAAAACAGCTCTGAGGTTTTCTTAGCTTTTGAAGAAAACTGACCCTAGAACATTGTTTATTTCCTTCCTTGGTCATGTTTTTTGAATTCTCATAGTTATTTAAAATGTTATTTTTGTATTGGTACATTATAATTATACATAAGTAGGATTCATTATGCCATCTTTGTACATGCACAGAATTCCCTCATTAAATGTTCTTAATAAAAGTAAAGTTTTACATTTTAAATGAGTAAAGACAGATTCTTTTCTTTCTTTCTTTCTTTCTTTTTTTTGGTACTGAGGATTGAACTTTTTGGTAATGAGGATTGAACCACTGAGCCACATCCGCAGCCCTATTTTGTGTTTTATGTCTCCACAGGGTCTCACTGAGTTGCTTAGCACCTTGCCATTGCTGAGGCTGGCTTTGAACTCCCAGTTCTCCTGTCTCAGCCTCCCAAAGTGCTGGGATTATAGGCAGATTCTTTTTATAAGGAAATTTGATAGCAAAGAAAAATCCAAATCGCCATATTGAATGGAAGGAAAACAACAACAAAATCAGTTCCTTGTGAAAGAGAACTGAGCTTAGTTAAAAGGGAACATTGCCGTAGTTAATTAATTAGCTAACTTAAACTATATTCAATACTATGCAAATTCAGTTTTCTAATCAACATAAATGAAGATATTTTACAGCACAATACCTAAAACAAAACAAAATAAAAAACTTCTTTTTTGTTAAGAGCTGATCCCTTTATTAATAGGAGACATGATTTTGAAATTCACATTTTCTTTTCTAGAAGAAGGTGAATTATAATAATTTGTTTCCAGGAGTCCAAAAAAACCTCCTGTGATAAACCAGTATTGAATCTAATGTAATGCCCTATTCAAAGAATAGCTATTCAATTCAACAAAACATGTATTAATTTATTGAAAGAAAGAGTGAATATGGGCAAGTCTTGGATCCAGAATTAGATTGTACATGATTGGAGAACAGTATGCTCAGATAATGTCCTGATTGCTTTTTTTTTTTTTTTTTTTCCTTTACAGGACAGTTCTGGGATGAGACTATGGAAAAGGAGGTGGTTTGTGCTTGCTGATTACTGCTTGTTTTACTATAAAGGTGAGTTTAAAGCTCAGGCAACCAAGAACTATTTGTGTTAGATAAGGGTGGTAAGGACATGCAATTGGTGGTTTTCTTAAATCCAGTAGTTAGACTAATAGTCTGAGCTAATTAGTAGCCTATTACCCTGCCAAAATGTTTATTTTTTACTTGTGTTTGGTTGGTGACTTCACTTTTACAAATCCTAGTGCTGGAAGGTTAGGCTATTGATTTCGAGGAAATAGAATCCACTTTACTTACTACTTAGGGTCTCAAAATCCAGAGTTGTCTCAGGTTCTGCCCTAATTGGGATATAGTTACACCTTGGGAGCAATCTGGAGAGGTGGGAAGTGTGGATAAATCATATTTTGTAACCCATCATCTGAATTTATCCTCTTTGCTGTTGGACGGGCAGCTGGTGAATTGAATCGACCATCTGAGTGCTTATGGAGTACTACATTAAGTTTGGGATTGGGCAGTGTGAGAAGGAAATCTCAAATATGGAGGAGAAAAAGATACTGATCAGACTAGACTAGACTGTGATCAACACTTTAAAAGACATCTGAAGTCCTTAGGTGGTTCAAGGGAAAGTGACAAGTAAATTCCATATTGGAGAATATACGAAGGCTTTTTAGAAGAGATAGGATTTGAGTTGGGCTTTTAAGGATGGGTAGAACTTTGCCTATGTGGGAGGAAATGAGCATCATGAAGAGAGGACACAACTTGAGTAAAGTTCTAGAAGCAGAACAAAGTGAAATGAGAGACCTCTTGGCCAAGTAAGTCTTGCATGGAGAATATACTAGAAGATAAAGCCCAGAGATGGTTAAGGGCCAATACGAAAGGGCTGTCACATGCAGGCAGGCCAATTTTGTTTGTGTCCAATGGGGAATCAGAAAGTGCCTTTAAGTCAGAGAGCAACAGGACCCTCTGCATAGGAAGTAAGTGACCATTGGTTAAGAAGATGATTTGAGGACAGGAGACTACAACTAGAAGGTAAGATTTTTTACATAGTCTTGTAAACTTTGCCAGTGAGATTTGCCCCATTCAGAATGTGCTTCCTTGTCCTTGAAAACACTTCAAACACTTTCTAAAGCCTTCTCAACTTCCCCAGACCTTGTGCCACTCTTGTCTCTGTCCCCACAGCATGTGGCACACTGCCCTTTTCTAGGAGTTAGCAGATTGAATTGAGTGTGCTCACGTGATTCTGCCCTTGGGGAGAGTGCCCTGTGTGGTTCACTTTTAGTTCCAGCATTAGCACAAAAGTGCCCAGGGAATGTCTAAATGATTCGTGAAGAGGAGATGGTCATAGTCTTGGGAGAGAGAAGGAGCCCAGAACAGGGTACCCAGAAGGTTGTTTTAATATGTTTTTCCATTCAAAGACAGCCGAGAAGAAGTGGTCCTCGGGAGCATTCCTCTACCCAGCTACGTGATCTCACCTGTGGCCCCTGAGGATCGCATAAGTCGCAAGTACTCCTTTAAGGTAGTGCCCCTTCTCTCTTATGCAGCAATTCCATCCTAATAAGCTGTTTTGAAAAATGCTTTTATATAAGTAATTGCTTTTGGGAGGAGGGGAAGGAGGTTAGGAAGCCAGAGAGTTTCAGTCTCAGATTAACAAATGTGTAAATTATTTAAAGTAGAATAATATGTCAATCGTACTTTCATGTGAATCTGAGCTTTGGAGTCCCCCAGCCTTGTTCAAGTATTTAATCTTTTCCCCCCTATGGCTACTAGTCTTGCAATTGTATTGCTTTCTTACAACATAATCAGCCAGTATACCCAGTATCCAGCCAGCCATTTAGTGTAATTGATGATCCCCACAACGGATTTATGTCAATTATATTATGAAAGCTCACATTGAAGGCTGGGAGCCTGCATGTTGAAGAGATTGTCAGGTTTGTCCACTTTGTTTATCTTGTTGTAAAGTAATTAGAATGAAATTGATTTTCTGGATCATTGAAGATCCCTAGGCAGATCTCTGCACAAGCAGAACCCCTTTTCTGCTTCCTTTGTGTCATACCATTTGGAGTGTATGGGACTGTGATCATTGGTGGCAGTCGTTTGGTGCACTCTGACACCTGTGTGGAGGTTGTAGGAAGATAGTGGTTAGTCCCCAACTTCGGGAGTCCTGAGGCCTTCTCCACTGGTGGCCTCCAAGATTCCTTCACTGTAGTATTTCTTGGGTCCCTCAGGAATGGTGAGGGGATCATCAGTTGTACTAAGTGGCAATTCAGTTTACAGCATTTGGAGCAGAAGTCCCAGAGAATACTGCAGCAATAGCCCTTGATGACAGTTGAAGAGAATCCCTGCCCTCTCACAGCTGCTCAGGGTAAAGAAAATGCCACGCACTTCAAGCTGGGTAGGGGCTCCTGACCCTACTACTACTCCTGTCACTTGACTCTCCCATGTTGGAGGTTCAAGATGAGTATTAGGCTGTAGACATTACAGCAGAGTGAACAGAAGTCACCTTTTTCAGGCATACGTAGTTGAAAGATCATGGAAAAGACCCAGACAGGACACCCACCGTTCTCTGAAAGGGCTGAAGGAGAGTGTTAACATAAGTGGCTGTGGTGTTATCGTTTGGTCCTCCTTCTGTGAGAGAGACTTGCAAAGTAATCTTCTGCACCAACTTCTTCAACTGGGGTCTGTGGTGGTGCTTGGAAAATTACCTACTGTTTTAGCAAGGTTTTCACTGCTGCGACCAAAAGACCTGAGAAAAATTAGAGGAGGAAAAGTTTATTTGAGGGCTCATGGTCTCAGTCTATAGATAGCTGGCTCCATTCCTCAGGGCTTGAGGTGAGGCAGGACACCATGGCGGAGGAGTATGGTGGAGAAAAGCAGCTTAGGACATCGTGCCAGGAAGCAGAGAGAGAGCTTCTCTCAACAAAGACAAAATATATACCCCAAAGGCATGTGCCCAGGAACCACCTCCTCTGGCCACACCCTACCTGCCTACAGTTACCTCCAGTAACTGTATCAGTGGATTAACACATTGATTGGGTTAAGACTCTCATAACCCAATCATTTCACCTCTAAGCTTTTTTGCATTGTCTCACATGATGAGCTTTTGGGGGACTCCTCACATCTTAACCATAATACCTACTTTTCCTGCTACCTCCCCTCTCTAAGGGAGCACAGAATGAGCTGATGCTTCAGCTTCATTTATCAGCAGGTTAGAGCTGTCCTCCCTCAGTCAAGTGTTACTCCAGAATTGCTACAGATAGTGATTCTGGCATCCTCCTCCACTTCCTGATGCATGGAATAGCATTGCCTTCTATCTGTAAAACCAAGTACTTTCATGCATGTTAACTTATTTAATGCTCATGTAGAGCTTGAGAGGTCAGTATTATTGGCTTCATTTTATATATTAAGGATGTGAGGATCAAAGAGCTTAAGAAACTTTACCTAAAGTCATAAAGCTGGAAGATGATAGAGGCAAAACTCTACCCTGAATTCTTTTCTCTTTCATTTGAATTACAGGGAAGAGGGACAGTTTCTCATTCTTCCTCATTCTTCCTCTCTGCTTTTCCTTCCATGTCTTCTCTCAGTCACTTCCTACACATTGCAGGAGGTGAAAGGTGGTTTGAATGACCATTTACTGTATTGTTTAGAAACTCTCCTTTGTAGCTCAGGAGGAGTTCTGAAATCATATTGTTCAACGGCTTTTGGGCTTGCCTTTTACAGCCTGAAAGTCTTCCTTAGAAAACCCTCCTTTCTGGGTTGAGTATCACTGCTGGGCAAATATGCCGCACATGGTTTGAGATGGAGCAGCATTTGGAATGTCCTTAGAGTGACTTATCATAACTATATATATTTCATCTTAACACTTCATTGGGAAGTGTAAAAATAGATTCTAAGAAAACATATGTGTGTTAAACTTCTTCCTCTCCCTTTCTCTCTCCCTATCCCTCCTCCTTTCTCCCTCTTCCCTCCTTAGGAGGACTTCACCACGTGCTGGGGATATAGTGTAGCTCAGTGGTAAAGCACTTGCCTAGTGTACACAGGTCCTGGGTTCAACCCCAATATCCCAAAAAAGAAAGAAGAACATTTCACCAAGAATGTTCTCCAAATCTCTAAATCTCCCACATCTGGGAACCAGAAGGCATCATATGTTTAGGGGTGTTTGGGGTCATCAGGATCTGAGAACAGAGAGAGCTACTGCAGATCTGGTCATGGTCAGAAAGACATCCCTTTGGGTTGTAGCATTATTCTTTTGGGGGCCAGTGAGTGGGCCCTGAGGGTGGTTCAGAATCTGTGTTCTTAGACATTGCAAGAAATGCAGTGTTCTGTGTCCTGGGCCTCACAATCTGGGTTCTCCTTTGTATGCAGAGCTGAAGCTCTCCCCCAGTGCTCTTCCCTCCACTTCTCTATGCTAGTCATGCTGGCCTCATCCTGAAGATGAACACTGTGCTCTCATCCTTCTTGGGGTTGTGGCCTCTCCTCCCTGCTACTCCGACTAAGTAGCTGCTTATCATGTGGAAGGCAGTTTGAATGGCAGTTCCTCTAAGTCCTTCTCTAGGTCAGCACACGTTTCCATTACCCTCTCACAGCATCCTGAACCTTTTGATAACATTTACTGAGGTTGTAGTTCCTTGTCCATGGGCTTTTCCTACTTGGTTGTAAACTGTCATGGCCTTTTTTCAGGCTGCCCCTCCGACTTGGAGGACATACTTTCTATCTAGTAAACACTTAATAAATGATGAATTATTGTTGCATGAGTAAGCTCAAGGATGGCTCAGCCAGTTGGTGGGCCCTGGCCTTCTGGGTGCTCCTTTATTTCCCACATAGGTTTTTCTGTTCTAAAGGCTGCCCTTAGGGGCTTGAAGTAGAAGGATTCTGGCTCCCTTCACCAGTGCCATATCAAGACGTGAGGTATAAGAGCCAGTAGAAAGCTGGGCATGCTGGCACATGCCTGTAATCTCAGCACTTTAGGAGGCTGAGGCAGGAGAATCACAAGTTCAAAGCCAGCTTCAGCAAGGGCAAAGCAACTCAGTGAGATCTGTCTCTACATAAAACACAAAATAGGGCTGGGGATGTGGCTCAGTGGTTGAGTACCACTTGAGTTCAATCCCTAGTACCAAAAAACCCCTACAACAACAACAAAGCCAGCCTCAGCAAAGGTGAGGTGGTAAGCAACTCAGTGAGACCCTGTCTCTAAAGAAAACACAAAATAGGGCTGAGGATGTGGCTCAGTGGTTGAGTACCCTGAGTTTAATCCCTGGTACCAAAAAAAAAAAAAAAAAAAAAAAACCAGTATAGCAGCTATATCCTAGGTACATTATGTTTTGAGGTAAATGCTTCCTTGCTCACAGCCTCATTTTTTTTAGGCATAGCCTGTTTCTCAGTCATATAAAGATAGAAGCAAAGAAAAGAAAGGAGGAGGCCATCTCCTAGGTGAGACTAGAGAGGGATGAGGGGACTTCATGTCATCTGGGCCCTGGTATCTTCATCTAGCTAGATGAAATGGAAGCTCCAATTCTTCTCACCCTCACAGTTAATATATCTAATATGCACTAGCACAGAATGCATTTAGGAATCTGTTCTTCAGGGCCAAGAGCAGCAGGCACACACCTGCTGCAGTTTGATTAGTGAATGAGTTTATATTTGTGATCTTGTGTAATTCCTCTGCGATGGTAGGTGCAACTCTCAAGGCCTATTTGTAGACAGACATGCAAACTCATGTCTGCATGCTTGAGGCATGTCCTGGGTTGATTCCTGGACAAGGCTGGTTACATGAATTCTTATACAGCAGGGACCTACCATTTCTAGTGTGCCCTGGAGAGTTCACTGTGCTGTGTCTGGTGGGGTGAGCGCCTATCCCAAAACCCTCTGTGACTGGGCAGAGAAGGCTAGGAGGGTATCAGATCTGCTGATTATCAGTAAGACATGCATAAGTCCTTTCTCATTTTTTTCTTTTTGCTGCATTTTTACCTTGCTAAAATGGAGGAATCCATTCTGGGACCATAGATGATCCCTAAGATATACAAAGGAAGAATATAAGGTTTCTTCAGTCACTGTAGGGGCTTTGACTGAAGGCCAGGTTTGCCTAGACTCTTTTGATACTAGGCTAGATGAACTTGGACGTGTAAGTGTCAGAAGTGGCCCACATTTAATATGCATTTTAGACGCAGATGTTAATGTGGGGAGAAATAAATTCTGAAGTTTCATCTGAGATGTTTTCATTCACCCATTTTTAAAAGCTTGCAGTCTTCTAGCTTTTAATTTTGGGTGGGTTCCTTGGTGAGGTCTACCTTTCATTCTGGATACAGGTTATAGGACCAGTGATCTGCATAATCACCTTCATTTCTGGATAGGAACTGCAAGCATTGCACAAAGAAGCCAGGACTTGAAGTCAGACCTGGGCTCCAACTCTTCATTTACTTATTTAACAAATATTTATTTAATACCTACTATGTGCCAGACACTCTTCTTGGGGATACATACAGTAGTGCACAAGATAGAAAAGGTTCCTGTTCCCATGGAGTTTATATTGAAGAGGAAGAGACAGATGGTAAACTGGTGATAAACAAGTGTGCAAAATTAATAGTACCAGCTAATGATAAGTGCTGTGAAGAACCTGTTACCAGACGTAGGTATCTAGGAAAGTTACCTAACATCTCAGAGCTTCATTTGATGCATCTGTAAAACAGAGATTCTGTCTGTATTCTCGAGGATATTAGGATTAAAATGAGATTGAAATCATGGAAGTACTCAGGAGACACACAGTAGGCACTTAGTAAATCTTATTCTTTGTATACCATCTTCCTATGTATATTGGGTGAGATTTTACTTACAAATTTTTAAAAATTGGTCTCTTTTTATCAGAGCACAGGGAAAGAAACTGGTGTTGCCTCTGGTTTGTAAACCATCCCAGTTGCTTTTCAGGGGTCATGCCCAGCACCTCTTCCCAGACTCTTTGTGAGAATATACATAAAAGCACCTTGAGACAGAAGCATGTAATAGGTACACCAGAGTTTTTAATCAGATGTTGGTTAGCTCTCTCCAGCTCTGTAGTGCCTATTGGAAGAGACAGAATAACAGCTTCTGTGGTGGGAATGCATTATTTTGTGCCATGCAGTTGAAGCACAGTGAATGTCAGCACCAAGCCACATGTTGCTACAGCTGATTTTAACTCAGTTCTTGTCTGATTTTAGCCAAAGCAGGAATTATGTGCTTCAAAAGAACCAAAAGTGGGAATCCCAAGAGTCTGCTTTTACAGAATAGGGTTTTTTTTTTTTAAAGTCTGTTTCTGGGGCCAGGGATATGCAAAGTGGTAGAGTATTTGCCTAGCATGCTTGAAGCCCTGAGTTTGGTCTGCAGCAACACACACACACACACACACACACACACACACACTTCTTAAATAAGCCTAGCCTCCTTGGTAAGCAGAAGTAAGATAAATAGGAAATATCTGCAGGGTTTTTCTTATGGAGAACAGATGCAACAGACACAGCTCTCACTGGGCCTTATAGCACTAAGGAAGCAGAATCTAGCCCTTGACAATTTTCAGGTATGGAACCAAGCTGATTGGTGCTGGAGTTTTTAGTCTGGAAGGGAAAGAATGTGGCCCGCTGCTTCCTTCTTTTTGCTCCTAGATGGGAAATGTGTACTGATC